>CAKNYM010052261.1:237784-277081 GCA_932195095.1 Andricus curvator
TATATATATATATATATATATATATATATATATATATATATATATATTATTTACCAATGGAATTAAGGATGACCGTCAAGGTGACGACCGGAGTATAAACGAACCTCATTTTTGGGTATTAGGGTGCAAACTGATAAATGCGTGAATCAAGAATTTGGCTAACAGTTTACCTAACGATCTTATCTAATCTAATGATCTTATCTAATACCTCATGTTTATCTCATACACTATAATCAACGAGCTAAACTTTTGCGATATTCATATTTATATTTCTTAAATAAGTCTAATTTGGTTATCTTAACTGAGGCGAGTTTAGGCAATATAATGCGATTTTTTCTATTATACCTTCGATAGACGATAATCGCCCTTAGACAATTTAATATTATAGCGTTTGGAATTCAACCGTTCCTAAACTGAAGGACTTATAGCAGAAGCAAAAGGATTTTGGGCCCAGTGCATGGTTGTATTGGTTTAAAACAGTGAAGTCACAGCGGGGTGCTTCTATACCGGAATTCGCAACTTTCTCCCTGCGTCTTGAAAGTATTCACCAAATTTATACAATTATGTTCAGCCTCAGTGCAACTTCGTTTAGTATTGAGCAAGAAAAATATCACCCTTATGATTGATGGCATCATATAAAGGGTTACAGTACAGAACTAGATAACCAACAAAATGGAAATTTTTGAAAACAACGAAGAAACATTCTGTAAAATCGAAATAACTACTTAAAGATATATTTAAATAAAAATCACACTTTTGGCATAAAATTTTGCCTTTATCAGCGAAAATATTTCGACTTTTCAAAATAGTGTCTTTTCACAGAATTGTTGAAACTTTAGGGGTTGATTTAGAGTGTGTTCCACATGCGCTAGAGGAATTACAATTTTTTCTGATACTTGTGATATGAAATGCTTCTATTATCAGTGAAATACTCCTGATTTTTAATTAAGGGTCCTTTACAGATTTTTTTTTACTTTGGGGGTTGATTCGGGTAGGGTTCCGCATGCACGAAACCCTGAAAAATCTATCTTTCCAATAAATTTATATTATTTTAATTCATAATATGCATCGGTATTGAAACAGAATTATTTTCATTTTCTTGTTTTTATAATTAAAGAAGTGCGCATCCTATGAAAAACAAACAATTTTGCTATTAAACATCTCATTTAATTTTTTTATTTTCAATGTTATTTTTTACGATTCGAACCAAAAATACGCATCCTAGAGTAAAGTGGTTCTATGAAAACTATTAATTTTCAAAGCCACTTGCGTGTAAATTTTGGTAAATTTGGAACCTATTAATTTTAAAAGAAGCAGTAAATACAAATCCGCAATGCACTCGTTCACGTCGCAAATCTTTATTTTCTAATATTGATAATATAGATTATTTGGAAAATTAATAATTAAATACTTTTAAATATAAGATATTCTGAAAATTTTTGAAACAAGTTGCATAATTTATCAAATTATCAATTTCAGATTAGAAAACATGTTTGAAAAATTTTTATTTGCGTAATTTTATTATTTTTATGGATGCCAAGTTTTTTTTACGTACTTATCTGAAAATCTTGCTCGGTCGACAATTTTTTACAGCTTTTTATTTTCTGATCCATGAAATCATATATATAAATAAGTCTTGCCTAACAGGCGCTTATTATTCAAATATTGTTAGTCAAATACTGTTATATTTCAATTCGTAAAATCTTACAAATCTTTGATTAAATATAATTCATATTTGAGAAACTTCCATGTACAATTGTTTATTTGAAAATTGTTGAATTTTAAACATCTTAAAATTATCCAATATTGCGAAATAAAAATTGTTTATTATCAAACGCTAATAATTTGGAATTTTCTAAGCACTAAAACAGTGAGTAACTATTTTATAGTAAGGATTTTTAAATAAAACAGTCAGGGTTAGAATAGTTTTAAATGAGGAGTTTTTAAAATTCCACCATTTGAAAATGAAATAGAGAGCATTTTTAAATTTATTTAGAACTTAGAAAAAACCTTAAGTTTCTTCATTTAGGAAACTTGAGAATGTATTAAGGATACTGCTGGGTTCAAAATTACTTCCTCTTGAACTTTATTTTATATAGCTGAGGTTGAAATTTTTTAAAGATATTATTTTCATCCAATTTGAATTTACAAAAACAAATTCTATTCTTTGAAATGTTGTTAACAATTCTAGTAATCACGTTTCTGTGATTACTAGAATTGTTGAATTTTGTGGAACTAAAAATATTCTTTATTATATTTAAAATTTTAGAAAGCTTTTAATTTAAAAATGTTCTATCCCAAAGGATTGAGTATAAAAATCTCAAATATTAAATAGATACCTACTGTTTTTAGTGCTTAGACAAATCCAAATGAATAGCGTTTGAAAATAAACCATTTTGGTTTCGCAATATTAGATTTTTAAGCATTTTAAATAATAGATAATTTCTAAATTATCAATTGTACATGTAAGTTTTTAAAATATAAACAATATTTCATTAAAGATTAGAAAAATGTCACTAACTCAAATATAACAGTCCTTGACTAAAAATACTTGAATCCCTGGCGGATCGGCTGAACGCAAGCATTACGCTACAGCTTAACCATAAAGAAACCGTAAAGTAATCTCAAAGTAATCTCGAATCATAATTCATAAAAGAAACAAAATGAATATCTAAAATGTTGCAATTATAATTGTACGTTAAAATTTACGTTATGAAGTAATGCCGTAATTGCAATAAGTTCATTTTTTAGCGTTAGAAATTAAAAAAACATAGTGGCTGTGATTGGAGGTCTGCTAGAGGCGATTTTAATGACTTTCAAATTAGTGTCTTCTAACACATTTTTTTTAACTTAAGGGGTTGTTTCAAGGAGGATCCACATGCGCAAAACGTAGCCTTTTCTGAAGTAATCACATTTTTCGATATCCTGACCTTACAAACTGGAAATAATGGACTAAAATAGTAAAAACGTTTAATATACGAGTATCTATTATTAACTAATTTATAGAATTGTTTCTATAGCAGTAGATTTTCTTCCGATGTAAATTAGAGTGGTCTCCCCCAAAATAAAACTATTAGAGGTGAATCATTATAAACCTATTATAACTTTTCTTTAAAAAACTTTTGCGTAAAGGAATGAAACAGAAACTTTTTTATTTGTTTCCGAAAAAGATTGGCTGGGGCATTGACGAATAAAAGAAGGCTTGGGAAGTATAAAATATATTGACTTTTTATTATTATTTGTAATTACAAGTTACTTGTAACGTTCTAAGAGGACTTTGAAACACACACATTTTTATACATTTTTTAAATTGAATTAATGGTGCGGCGGACTGTGTTTTACCAGCCTTACTATAAAATTACGTAAGATTGAGCGACGAGGGCCTACTGGAACATCGCTTATTTCCTCTGTGGTCAACGGGGTAATCGTGCCGCTTTCCATGTTGATTTTTGCCCGTCCTTTATTGTGAAGGCGAGTACTATGTTTATATAGTCCAGTAAAAAAATCGTTATTGTTCAATATTGCAAAGACGTCACCATCGTATGTTGATAATACAATTTGTTCTTGGGTTGATATCGGCCTAAAGATGTTTTGTCCTGCGCGTATTTCAAGTCCTATATCCGCAGGAAAAGTGTATCTTCGCAACTCGAATACCCGGTTCGGATTTTTAATTGAAGTAAGCCGAATAAATGGAAATTGGTCAAGTCCATATCCAGATCCGTCGGATGAAAGAAGCCTGGTAGGTGGATCAAAACTCCTGACAGCAGGAGACCTGAACCTTAAACGAATACGAGGTTCGATGGGAGAAGAAGACCTGTTTGGAGAATGAGATGTGGCAGGAGAATGAGATGTGGCAGGAGGAAGAGTACTGTCAGGATGATGCTGTCTGTCAGAAGAAGAAGAAGATGGGCCGCCACGAGGAACACCAGGAATAGGTGCACCATTAGGCAAACATTCGAATTGTGAACTTAACTCTGCAAGAAGCAACAGAGGATTAGTTTTTCAAGTATGCTGGTATATCATAAACTTGTTATGGCGAAATTGCGAGGAAAGGCTGAGGACGTTGAGGGAAGATTTTCCTGGAAAATTTTAAGATAGCTAGACCAGCAATGTTCTGAGAACATCAATCGGGAAGGATACTGGAAAAATTGTATTAAGTATGTTTTTTACAGACTGTAATGCGCTATTATACACTTATGCAGCAGAAAACTGGGACGAAAAAAAACTTTGCACAGCCGTACTAAGGAAAACATCTTCGAACAATAACACGTGAGAAAATATTAGCTATCTTTCGATTCCAGAAGATTTCCTCAATTATTAATGAAAGATGACTAAAATAAAGAATTGTATTCTCATTTAATGCAGCTTCACACTTTATGATGCCTAAACGCTCGAATTATTAGAATTTTGTTCATATATAAATTTAGAAACCATTGCAACCATCGCCCGAATGTCCATTTTCTGAACTCATTTTCAAGCAGATTTTTTTGCTTTATGATGTCTTCATGTTGAATCGGTTTTCAGAATTGAAACAAGAGAATCTGTTTGTTTGTAAACTTTTTTTCCGCGAAGAATCAAGTTTAAAATGACTTGCTTAAAATGTCGGACTGAATGCAGATTCCGGAAAAATTGTGTGAATTTCGGCATAAATCAGAAATTCTCGATTTTATCATCAAACATGTCACTTGATTTTTACCCGTTTAGTTTGGAATGTGTGCTAGAAAAATAAAGCTATTCCGATCAAATCTGTCATTTTGTCAATCTGAAGTAATTCCGGCTGTATCTGTAATTTATCTTCATAAGTTCGAAATTCATCCGGTTATGTAATCTTTTTTATATTGTTATCCGATCAATAACACTGCGTGTTTTTCAAATCGAATTTTGTCATAAAAGGAATAAATTCAATGAATTAATTTTCTCAACTTTAGACGGGGATTAGGAAGCCAATTTTTAATTTTAAAAAAAGTGAGAGCTTCCTTTCTAACACTCGAGTTGCTGAATCGGTATGAAGAAAGTTTACTGGACTACTGTGTTAGAATTTTTTTTTATTTTTTGGGCGGACAAATTTTCGGTTCCACTTTTACTCAATGAACTTCCTGGTTCTGACATTCGGACAAGTTCCGTATCATTAAAAATGTTTTTCAAGTTCGATTTTTATGACATAAACATTCTGGATTTCGTTGGAGTAAATTGAGATTGAATTCGCATTCATTTCCAACAGACTCAAGTAAAGTTTGGAAAAGGATAGGAATCGGAATTAAACGCGGATTACGTCGAACAAATTATTTTTTCGGAACGCTTAAAAATGTTTTAAAAATTATAGATATATCATAGTATTATATTTACCAGTAGAATTAAGGATGACCATCAAGGTGAAGACCAGAGTATAAACGAACCTCATTTTTGTCTATCAGGGGAAAAATTGATAAATGCGTTAATCGAGAATTTTTCTAAGAGTGTACGTAACGATCTTATCTAATCTAATGATCTTATCAAATACCTCATGTTTATTTCATATACTATATCCGACGAGCTCTTTCTTCTGAGATATTTATATTTCATAAATAAGTCTAATTTGGTTATCTTAAATGAGGTGAGGTTCAAAATTAATAGCGTTTGAAATTCAACCGATTCTAACTTGAAGGGCTTATAGCAGAACGAAAGGATTTTGGGCCAAGTGCATGGTTGTATTGGTTTGAAACTGGAAAGTCACAGCAGAGTCCTCCTATACCGAAATTCGGAACTTTCTTTTTGCACATTGGAAGTATTTACTAAATTTATACAATTATATTCAGCCTTAGTGCAACTTTGTATAGTATCGAGTAAGAAAAATGGCATTCTCATGATTAATCGCACATTACGTATGAAGGGTTACAGTACAGAACTAGATAACCAACAAAATGAAAAATTTCCAAAAGAGCGAAAAAACATTCTGTAAAATCGAAATAACTATTTAAAGTTATATTTGAATAACAAGCGCACTTTTGACATAAAATTCTGCCTTGATCAGCGAAAACTTTTTTGCTTTCCAAAATAGCGTATTTCACAGAATTATTGAAACTTGAGGGGTTGATTAAAAGGATGTTCCACATGCGCTAGAGGGATGAAACTTTTTTTGGTTGCTTTTGGCATTCATTTCATTATCAGAAAAAACATTTAGAATTTTAAATTAGGGTCTTCAAAGAATTTTTCAAACTTTAGGGGTTGATTTAGAGTGTGTTCCACATGCATGACACGTAGCCTTTTCTCTAGTAAATACATTTTTTTATAACATTAATGGCGGAATGGCATGTATTATCAGCCAGGAAGGCTTCGCCCCCTCGTTTTGCGCCCCCTAAAACAAGTAAGGGTGCCCCAAAAGGATTATACTTCTAAGCAAATAATTATATTTTAAATTGTGAAGGAAGGAAAGAAAATTTTATCTGATAATATCCAGGAGATGCACATAAACTACTAGTAATACTAGTACAGTAATGAGGTTTTCTCCAATTCCTTTTCACATTTTCTCTCAAATATATTTCTGTTTAAAAAATGTCATGTTGTGAGGACGCCAGTATATTTCTTAGGGGCACACCTAGTGTATGTATTGACAAAATGATACGAATTGATTTTCAATTTATTCCAACGGAATCCAGAATGTGTGCATGTCATAAAGATAAAATTTGAAGAAATTTTTCTATTGTTACGGAATTTGTCGGAATGTCAGAATCAGAAAGTACATTAAGTTAGAGTGGAACCGGAAATTTGACTGCTCAAAAAATAAAAATAAATCTAATACATTATTCCACCAAACTTTTTTTGTATCGATTCAGCAACTCAATAGCAGCAAAAGTAGTCCTCACATTTAAAAAATTAAAAATTGGCTTCTTAATCACCGTCTAAAGTTGACAAAACTAATTCATCGAATTAATTCCTTTTATACAAAAAATCTATTTAGAAATTTTCTACTGATTTCACTTGGCTCTATTTTTTTATTTCACAACTTTGATTGCATTTAATATAAAAATATTAAAATGCAGTTAGGTACTTGGATTGCCAAAATTACGAATTTCATCGGATTAGCTTCATTTTTCAAGCACATATTCCGGACTCCAACAGGTAAAATTCAAGTGATATGCCGGATGACAAAGCGGAGAATTTTTTAATTATTCCAGAATTCAAACAAATATTTGGGAATCCGCATTCAGTCCGACATTTCAAGCGGATGATCTAATCTTAGTCCTTCACGAAGAAAAAAGTTGACTGTCATACAGATTTTTTTGAGTCGATTGTGAAAACCTATTCAACGTGAAGAAATCATGAAACAAAAAATCTGCTTGAAACAGAGTTTGGAAAATCGACATTCTGAAGCGATTTTGTGAAAATGCAAGAACATCGTTATTTCACTAGAAAATTCTATTTGAGAAAACGGAATATCTGTGTCATGAAGCGTAATTATTTATTTTAGTTCTGTTTTGTTATTACGTGAAGTAATCTGCTGGTATCGACAGGCAGCTTATACTCGTATTTTTTCTGTGTTATTTTCAACAATATTTTCTGTATTATGGCTGTGCAAAGTTTTTTCCGTTCTCCCAGAATTCTGGTGTATAAGCGCATAATAGCGCATAACATTCTGTAAAAAATATACTGAATACAACTTTTCCAAGTTATATGTTCGTGATAATTTACCTATAATAGTTTCCATACAAGGGAGACCATCCTAATGTACATAGGAAAGAAGTCTACTGGTATAGAAAAAATGCCATGAAATTTCTAAATTATAGATTTATTAAACGTTTCTATCATACTAGTCCAATATCTCGAATGTTTCAGGTCAATGATGCAGAAAAACTTATTTACAGTAGAAAAGGCTACGTTTCGCGCAACAAAAGAACCGTACTTGACTTTGCTTTTCAATTCACAGATTTGATTACATTCAACACAAATAAATAAAGTATTCAAATTCATGTAGGTACTTAGCAGAGTTTTTTCATACGTTGTTTTTTTTTTATAATAATATAAAAAAGATTACATAATCGGATATATTTCAGACCTAAAAGGGTAAATTACAGACACAACCGGATCAAATCCGGAATGCCAAAATTACGGATCTTATCGGTTTGGCTTTATTTTTCTCTCAAATGTTCCGGACGTTAACGGGTAACAATCAAGTGTTATATCGGGTGAAAAAAGGAGAATTCGGGATTTTTTAAATGAGAATCAAATTCTTTATTTTACTTTTGTTTTGTTGATAAGTGAAGTAATCTGTTGGTATCGACAGAAAGCTTATATTTTTCTCTTTGTTATTGATCGCAAATGTTTTCTGTATTATAGTTGTGCAAAGTTTTTTGTGTTCTCCAGTTCATGATATACCAACATACTTTAAAAAAATTAATTCTGTGTTGCTTCTTGCAGAGCTAAGTTCACAGTTCGAATGTTTGCCTAATGGCGCCCCTATTCCTGGTATTCCTCGCGGAGGCCCATCTTCTTCTTCTTCTGGCAGACATCATCCTCCTGCCTGTACTCTTCCTCCTGCCACATCTCATTTTCGAAACAGGTCTTCTTCTCCCACCGAAAATCCTCTACGTCCAAGGTTCAGGTCTCCACCTGTCAGGCTTCCTTTTTCTGAAGGATCTGGTTAAGAACTTGACCAAATTTCATTTATTTGGCTCACTTCCACTATAAATTCGAACCGGGTATTCGAGTTTCGAAGATACATTTTTCCTGCGGATAAAATAATTTAAAAAAATACTCGTGGGACGGAATATCTTTAGGCCCATACCAAACCAAGAACAAATGGTATTATCAACATACGATGGTGACATCTTTGCAATATTCAACAACATTAATTTTTTTGCTAGACTATATTAATATGTATAATCTTCGCTTCCGCTATAAAAGACGGGCAAAAATCAACATGGAAAGCGGCGTGATTACCCGATTGACCCCAGAGAAAATCGAGGAAGTTCCAGTAGGCTTCTTCGCCCAATCTTACTTAATTTTTCAGTAGAGCGCGTGAACCACAATCTGCCGCACAATTAATTGATTAAAAGAATATATACAATTTTTTGGGATCTAAAGTCATCTTGAAATGTTACAAGTAAGTTGTTATTACCAATAATGATAAAAGGCCAATATATAGTTCCTAAGCCTTCAATCTTTCTTCAATGTCCCAGCTAATCTTTTTCGGAAGAAAATAAAAAAGGTTCTGTTTCATTCCTTCACAAAATAATTTGTTAGGGAAAATTATTATAGGTTAATAAAGATTTACTTACAATAGTTTTTTTATGCAGGAGACAACCCTTATGTGTATTGGACAAAATTCCACTGCTATAGAAAAAATTTTATGAAATTAGTTAATAATGGATATATTAAACGTGTTCATTAAACAAGTCCATTATTTTCAATCTGTAAGCTCAATAATACAAAAAAATGTATTTACTTTAGAAAGGCTACGTTCTACGCACGTGGAATCCTCCCTGAAATAACCACTGAAGTTAAAAAAAAGCGCTAAAAGACCCTACTTTCAAAATAGAACAGACACTAAATCCACACCTAAAGTTTCAAAAATTCAGTACAGAAATTTGACAAGTCTAAATATTTTTGCTGATTATAGAAAATTTGCATGCTAGATGCAGCAAATTGAAGTTTCGTCTCTTTAGCGCATGTGAATCCCACCCTAAATCAATCCCTACTTTTTCAAAGGTTCTGTAAAGACGCGAATTCAAAAAGTCAACATATTTTTGATAATAATGGCATATTTGCATGCTAATATGTCTCCAAAAAAGTATAATTCCGCTAATGCATGTGAAACCCACCCCAAACCAACCCCTAAAGTTTTGAAAATTCTGTGAAAAGACACTATTTCGAAAAGTCGAAATGTTTCCACCAATAAAGCAGCATTCCATGCCAAAGATATATAATAAAAAAATATATGCCAAGGATATTTCGAAGATAATTTAAATAAAACTTGAAATTTTACGCTAACAGATCCATTCCAAATAAAATTAGAGATTTTTATAGAAAAATAAATACACCATCAATGAAGAATGGTCACACTAAATGAAACTAATTAAACTCTGATTTGAAATATAACCATCTTTTTATTTATTTTCAAAATCACAATCGTAAATACAATCGCGCAATGCGCTTGTTCACGTCAGCGGATTTTTATTATTTTACATTAAAAACATAAATTATTTGTAAAATTATCAATAAAAATTTTTCAATACAAGATGTTCTGAACATTTTTGAAACAATTTGAATAATTTATTAAAGTATTAATTTCAGTTTATCAAATATGTTTAAGAAATTCTCATTTTTGTAATTTTATTATTTTTATGGATGCCAAGTTTTTACATACGTATCTGAAGATTTGCTCTGTCGACAATTTTTTACAACTTTTTATTTGCTGATCCGTAGGAGATAAGTCTTGCCTAATAGACGCTTGTTATTCAAATATTGTTAGTCAAATACTGTTATATTTTAATTAGTAACATTTTTACAATCGTTACTTATGTATCTTTAACATTTGAGAAACTTCCATGTACAATTTATAATTTGCGAATTGTTGAATTTTAAACGTCTAAAAATTTTCTAATATTGCGAAATCAGAATTGTTCATTATCAAACTATTATATTAAGGATTTTCAAATGAAATTCTCATGGATAAAATAATTTTAAATTAGCAGTTTTTGAAATTTTTAAATAGAATAGAGAGCGTTTTTTAAATTTATTTAGATTTTAAAGAAAACCTTAAGTTTCTTCATTTAGCAAACCTAAGGATGCTTTAGATGTACTGTCAATTTTAAAATTACTTCCTCTTGAACTTGATTTATAAAATTGATATCAAAACTTTCATTGATTATTGCAACACATTTTAGAAGAAAACCCCAAGCGTAAATAACAAGATAGTTCTGGTTAAAATTTTTTGAAGATATTATCTCCATTCAATTTGAATGTATAAAAGTTCATTTTATTCTTTGAAAGGTTCTTGATAATTCTAGTCGTCACGTTTCTTTGGAAATTATTTCGCTTGATAAAAATACCTGTAATGATTTCTAGTTTGACATTCTATAATTTCGTAATAAGCTCTTTTCGAGATTAAAATAGAACCAAAAAATGTTCTTGATTTTTTTTTAAGATTTTAAAAGCTTCCAATTAAAAAATGTTTCATTTCACAGGGCTTAATTAGAAATTATTAAATAAAAAATAGATAACTACTGTTTTTAGTTTTGTACATATAGGTACATATAGGTTTCTCAAATATAAACAATATTTAATTGAAAATTGAAAAAGTGTTACTAAATATAACAGTACTTTACTAACAATACTCAAATAACAAGCTCCTATTAGACAAGACTCATCTCCTACGGAAACGCAAATACAAGTTGTAAAAATTTTTGGAAATAGTTGAGATTTCAAAATCCGTAAAAATACTTTGCAACCACAAAAATATTGAAAATACTTGAATGAAGAAAATAAGAATTTTTCAAATATATTTTAAAAACTAGAATTGATAATTTTTAAAATTATTTAACTCATTTCAGAGATTTTTAGAACTCTTATGTTTTTAATATTAGAGCATAAAAATCTGGTGACGTAAACGCGTGCATTGTGCGCTTGTATTTCCTGTTATTTTTGAAATAAATAAGTTCCAAATTTAACAATACGATGTTTTTCCCTTCCTGCAAAATTCTCTCATTTTTCTGAAATAATTCTAAAAAAACCTCTAAAATACTTCAAATATAGAAACCAAATTCTGTGAGATAACTGGTGAAAGAAGTCAACCCCCGAACTTTAGAGGTTGATTTGGGGTGGGTTCCACATGCACTAGATGGATGAAACTGTTTTTGAAGTCTTTTGACATAAAATGCTGCCTTCATCAGCGAGAACATTTCAAATTTTCAAAATAGTATCTTGTTACAGAATTTTTGAAACAGGAGGGATGATAAATTTTTGTGGACCATAGGGTATGCAAATTTGCCATTATGAGTGGAAACATTTCAACTTTTAAAATTAGCATTTTTATAGAATTTTCGAAAATTTAGGGGTTGATTTTCTTCGCGTTCTACATATATCAGAGTGGTGGATCTTGTTTGTGTTCTTTTGGTATGTAATTATGCCATTATCATTAAAAACATTTTATCTTTTCAAATTAGGGTCTTTTTACAGAATTTTTTCACACTGGGGGTTGATTTGTGGTGGGTTACACATGCGCTTGAGAGATGAAACTTTTTCTGGTTGCTTTTGACATACAAATTTGCTATTATCAGCGGAAAGATTTCGACTTTTCGAATTTGGGTCTTCTAACAATTTTTTTAACTTTAGGGGTTGTTTCGGTGAGGATTCCACATGCGCGAAACGTAGCCTTTTCTAAATTGTAGTTATTTGTGATACAAGTACCCTAAGTGGCACTTTTTCGGCACTTTTTACACGAGGCAAAGCGCTACTCAGAGGCCAAGTGTCACATACTATTTTTTATCATATCAGTCAATCATAAGTGCAAATAAGTTGCATAGAGTCCTAATCTAAAAACACGAGAGGGTCCAGAGACAGAGTCTATTCTAAAAAGTGATATTTTAGGTATCGTTCGCAGTACTTAAAATCGCACTTATGATGGTGGGGTGATAAAAAAATACATTTTTCTACATCATTGACCTTACAAACTGGAAATAATGGACTAAAATAATAAAAAAGTTTAATATATCTATTATTAACTAATTTCGCGAATTTTTTTCCATAGCAGTGGACTTCTTTCCGATGTACATTAGGGTGGTCTCCCCCATAGGAAAACTATCATAGGTAAATAATTATAAACCTATTGAAATTTTCCTTCAAACCCTTTTCGAAAAGGAATCAAACAGAACCTTTTTTATTTGTTTCCGAAAAAGACTGGCTGGGGCATTGACGAAAGAAAGAAGGCTTGGGAACTATATAATATAGTGACTTTTTATTATTGTAATTAGAAGTTACTTGTAACTTCTTAAGATGACTTAGAATCACAAAAATTGTTATGAATTTTTTAAATTGAATCAATGGTGCGGCGGATTGGGGTTTACCCGCTCTACTCTAAAATAAACTAAAATTCGGCGATAAGGGCCTACTGGAACTTCCCTGATTTCCTCTGTGGTCAATGAGGTAATCGTGCCGCTTTCCATGTTGATTTTTGCCCGTCCTTTTTTGTGAAGGCGAGGACTATGTTTATATAGTCCAGTAAAAAAATCAGTGTTGTTCAATATTGCAAAGACGTCACCATCGGATGCTGATAATACAATTTGTTCTTGGGTTGATATGGGTCTAAAGATATTCCGTCCTACGCGAAATTCAATTCCTTTATCCGCAGGAAAAGTGTATCTTCGAAACTCGAATATGCGGTTCCTATTTATGATGGGAGTAAGGCGAATATATGGAAGCTGGTCAAGTTCATATCCAGATCCGTCAGAAGAAGGAAGCATGGTAGGTGGATCCATACGCCTGGCAGAAGGAGACCTGGACCTTGAATGAACGAGAGAATCGGTAGCAGAAGGAGTCCTCTTCGGAGAATGAGATCTGGCAGATGAAGATGAAGGTGAACCGCGACGGGGAACACCAGGAATAGGAGCGCCATTAGGCAAACATTCGAATTGTGAACTTAACTCTGCAAGAAGCAATAGTGGATTTTTTTTTAGTATGTTGGTATATCATGAACTTGTTGTTGCAAAATTGCGAGGGAAGGCTAGGGACATGAAGGGAAGATTTTCCTGGACAATTTTTAGAAAGCTAGACCAGCATTATTCTGGGAACATCAATCGGGAAGGATCCTGGAAAAATTGTATTCAGTATGTTTTTTTACAGAATTTAATGCGCTATTACGCACTTATGCAGCAGAAAACTGGAAGGACAGAAGAAACCTTGCACATTTATAATACGGAAAACATCTTGGAATTTATTTGAATAATGGTATTTTTTTCAAAAAATGTAATAGAAAAATATTGACAGTCTTTCCAGATTTCTAGAATTGATTTCTAATGCGAATGTGGGTTTGTATGGGTGTTCTGATAACAATCTATTGACTGAGGATTACATCAAAAAATCATAGAAACAACGACTTTGACTTTTTTCTGAAAATGTTATTTTTCCTTCAAAGAATAATACAGCAATATATTTACCAAGTCTTTCCAGCTCACTAGAATTGATTTCTAATACGTGGGTGGGTTTGATGGAGTGTTAGGGGTACATTATATAGCCTAAGGTTTCTCTGAAAAAATCATTAACACAATAACATTTCATTTTGTGGAAATAACTTTTTTTTGCTAATTACAAGTTTGGAAAATCTTTACCAAATCTTGACAGCTATATGTAATTTATTTCTTATGGATGGATGGACTTTTGGGGATGTTATAATGACAATCCAGAACTCAAGGACCTTTTTAAAAAATCAAAGTCGCTATAACTTTGATTTTTTAGAGAAATGATTATATTCCCATAGACTAAGATCGGAAACTATTCACCGGGTTTTTTCCAGCTTTCTAGATTTGAGTTCTATTGCGTGGGTGGGTTTGATGGGGTGTTAGGTGTACATTATATAGCCTAAGGTTTCTCTGAAAAAATCGTAAACACAATAACATTGCATTTTGTGCAAAATGCTTATTTTTGCTAATTACAAATTTGGAAAATCTTTACCAAATCTTCTTTCGTTATATGTAAATTATTTCTTCTGTGTGGGTGGTGTGAAGGGAATGTTATAAGTCAGTATTTTGCGTTGAATATATTTTTCCTTCTTTTGTTTCTTATATTTTTTTAAGATAATATTTATTTGTTATGTTTTTTAAATAATGTATTATAACTTATTAAGAATTATTACTCCTACATATGTTTCAATGCTTTTTCTATTTTGAATATGGCGCCAGAAGTCCTTTTAAATAGATTTAGTGATCGATTGAGATACCACGCGGCGCTGATTGTATTGTTTCTGTTTACTTTTTTTCAGCGTTTGAAAACTTTGTTATTTTGTTAATTTTTTATATTTATCGCGAGTGTTGACTTTTCGGAGGGACTTTTCCCCTCAAATAGGGATATGTGCTTCCTGTGGGGAAATGAATTGCCCCCCGACATCCTTTCGGTGCGCCAGCATTCGAAACCAATTTTTTGAGGTGAGTTTTGTAGGTTAGATTACCCCCTACATGAGCCTTAACGAAAGATAATTAAAGTGAAGAATTGTATTTTGATTTAATGCAGCTTCACACTTTATGATATGGCTATTCCCTTTCCCCAATAGACAGTTTTAGTGAAATAACGGTGTCCTTTCATTGTAGTAAGTCGATTCGTTTGCATTTGTTTTCCATGAAGTTATGTGCAAAACAAATAAAAAATTACTGACTTCTAAAAACGTAAGAGCACCGCTTATGCATCCAAACGCTAGAATTATAAAATTTGTGTTCATATATAAATTGATAAACCATTGAAACAATCATCAGAATGTCGATTTTGTAAATTCGTTTTCAAGCTGACTTTTTTGTTTTATGATGTCTTCACGTAGAATCGGTTTGCACAATTGAAACCAGAAAATCTGTAAGTCAGTCAATTTTTTTTCCGTGAAAAATTATGTTTAAGATCATCCGCTTGAAATGTCGACTGAATGCGGCTACCAGAAAATTTGTCTGAATTCCGGCATATATCAGAAATTATCCATACTTTCATCCGACATGTCACTTGATTTTTGCACTTTGAACTCCGAAATATCTGCTTGAAAAATGGAGCTATTCCGATAAAATCCGTCATTTTGACAATCCAAAGTTAATCCAGCTGTGTCCGTAATTTATCTTTTTAAGTCCGAAATTTATCTGGTTATGTAATCTCTTTTTTATAATGTTATCCCAACAATAACACTGCGTGTTTTCTAAATAGAATTTTTTCATGAAAGGAATTAATTCAATGAAATAGTTTTCTGAACTTTAGACGACAATTAGGAAGCCAATTTTTAATTTAAAAAAAGTGAGATCTTTCTTTCGAACTATTAAGTTGATGAATCGGTACAAACAAAATTTTACTGGATTGATGTATATTAGGGTGACCAGAAAAAAACACTTTTGGTTTTCTTAGGAGTGAAGGGCTAATAACGGTAATTTATGCGATTGTAGAAGCTACATTTTTTTTTTATTTTAAACAATATTTAGAGGTGGCCCATCGTCTTTGAAGTTCTTATGTAATTACGTGGGCAAACTCAACTTTTTTTTCATTTAAGATTTTAACCACAAAGTTATCCACTTTTTAATTTGAACTTTTAATATGTTGTTCTTGAGGTTCTCATAATCCACATAAAAACATTTTTTGTTGTTGAAAAATTCATAAAAAACATTAATTACGGTTGCTTGAAAAGTGCCATTATCACTGTTTTCTACTGTGTCGAAAGCCTCATAACGGCCCTAATAATATATATCTTATAGTGAAATTTTAACAATATTTTCCTCGAAGGTTGAAGATCACATTTTCTGAAAAAGCAGATTAGGAAAAATATAAATAAGCCTGCAATAATGAAAACAAATCTGAGTAAATTTTTGAAATTTGACAGGTGTACGACTTAAGCTGTTTAATTTTCGGGGCGGAGCGCTCATCAGCTCGGCCATAAAAGTCGATCCCAGTGGGTCTTGAGACCATAAACTCATAAAACAGACCCTTTCTCGGCAAGCGTTCTTTAGTCATATTTCCCGTTTTCAGAAAAGTGAATAATAATAATTCAGGGGACGCTAACTAATCCTGTTATAAAGTCACATCGATAAAAAGAGCTGAGGTTGCACCTTCACGATCGACTCTTCACTTACCGAAATTGTCAGCTTTTGCAATGACAACTTTCAAAGACGATGGGCCACCTTGAAATATTGTTTAAAATTAAAAAAAAAATCTGGCTTCTACAATCGCATAAACTACCGTTATTTGCCCTTCACTCATAAGAAAACCAAAAGTGTTTCTTTCTGGTCACCCTAATGTATATATTATTTTTGAGCGGATGAATTTCCAGTTCCACTTCAACTCAATGTACTTTCTGATTCTGACATTCGGACGGGTTCCATATCAATAGAATTGAGATTCAATTCGCATCCATTTTGAAGAGACTCAAATAAAGGTTGGAAAAGGATAGAAATTTGGATTGAACGCGGATTACGCCGGACAAATTGGTTTTTCGGAAAGCTTAATTTTTTTTTTTAAATTATAGATATTTAATGGTATTATATTTACCAATGTGATTGAGGATGACCGGCAAGGTGAAGACAAGAGTATAAATGAACCTCATTTTCGGCTAGTAGGGTAAAAACTGATGAATGCTTTGATCAAGGATTTGGTTAACAGTGTACCAAACGATCTTATCTAATCTAATGATCTTATCTCATACCTCATGTCTATCTCATATACTATAGCCGACGAGCTCTTTCTTCTGAGATATTCATATTTATGTTTCAGAAATGAGTCTAATTTGGTTATCTTATCTGAGGCGAATTTAGGTAATATAAAGCGATTTTTTATAAAAGACCTTCGATAAACGATAATTTAAAATTTAGGCAATTTAAAATTAATAGCGTTAGAAATGCAACAGTTTCTAAATTAAAAGGCTTATAGCAGAAGCAAACGGATTTTGGGCCAAGTGCATGGTTGGATTGGTGTATAACTGTAAAGTCACAGCGGGGTGTTCCTACACCGGAATTCGGAACTTCGTTTCTGCACCTTGAAAGTATTCACCAAATTTATGCAATTATGTTTAGCCTAAGTGCAACTTTATTTAGTATTGAGTGAGAAAAATAGCATCCGTATGCTTAATGGTATACTATAAAGGGTTACAGTACAGAACTAGATAACCAGCAAGATGTAAATTTTTCATATGAGCGGAAAAACATTCTGTAAAATCGAAATAACTATTTAAAGATATATTGGAATAACATGCGCACTCTTGACATAAAATGCGCCCTTTATCAGCGAAAACATTTCGGCTTTTGAAAAACCTGGCTTTTTATAGAATTATTGAAACTTGTGGGGTTATTTAGGGTCAGTTCCACATGCACTAGAGCTATGATACATTTTTCTGGACCATTGGGCATGCAAATCTGCCATTATTAGCGAAAACATTACAACTTGACAAACTATCGTCTTTATAGCATCTTCGAAAATTTAGGGGTTGATTTAGGTCGAGTTCCACATATACCAGAAGGGTGAATCTTTTTTGTATCGCTTTTTATATAAAATTATGCCATTATCATCAAAAACGCGCCCCAAAAAGATTATACTCGTAAACAAATTATTATATTTCAGATTGTAAAGCAAAGAGAAAATTGCATCCAATAATATCCAGAATATACACATGAATCAAATACTAGTACGGTATTGTTCACTGTTGAATTAAACGTTTGTGTCGTCAACATCTTGTACGATGTTACTATTTCTATCAAAAATTACGGTAATTAAATATTTATATCGTATATCGGGCCTGTTTAGAGCCTCTGTACTACCCCCACATTCGTGCATAGACCTTTTATAAGTCAAGGTCAAAACAGCGACAATGTATACATTCTAATCATGTATCTAATTTCTTCTTCTTTTCAATTTCCTGACTTAAATTCAACCAACTCTATCCTCACATCCAACTGTTTCTTACTGTGTTTCTGCATTTCTCTTTCACTAACTGTGAGTATTTAAAGTAGAAAACAGGTTTCACAGTTTCAAAATTAATGAATTTGTCGGTTTTTATTCTATCCTGAGAGCAAACGAACCAAAAAGCATATTGAGTTAAATAAAACGTGAAATTTGTCGGCTCAAAAAATCAAAAAATTTTAATACATTACTCCATCAAAATTTTTTTGTCCCGATTCAGCAACTCAATAGCTAGAAAGTAAGTTCTTATATTTTTTTTAATAGCCTCTTTATCACTGTCTAAAGTTGAGAAAACTAATTTATTGGACCAATTTTATTTATGAAAAAATTCTATTTAGAAATTTTTTTTACTGATCGTACTTGGCTTTACTTTTTAATTCACAACTTTGATTACCTTCAACGAATTCTGAATGCTAAAATTACATATTTGATTGGTTCAGCTTAATTTTTCTTGCGAATGTTCCGGACGATAACATGTAAAAATCAAGTAAAATGTCTGGTGAAAAATATAAGAATTTTGGAGTTATCAAATAAGAATACAATTATTTATTTTAGTTTTTTTTTGTTCATAAGTGAAGTAATCTGCTATTATCGACAGATAGCTTATATTTTTTTCGTGTTATTGTTCGCAGATGTTTTCTGTATTACAGTTGCCCGTGTGGAAAAATTTCGTGGCAGTCTTAAGTAGAGAGATCGGCTGGCTAGTCCGAATCTAGACCGTCTACTTAAGACGGTCTGACAGGTGTTGGCCTTGGCCCTCTCAGACGGACTCGATTGAAAAATGTTCAAAGTGTTGTCGAAACGGTCTGGCTTGGCCCCTCTCAGACGGTCTGGATTGGAAATATCTAAGTGCTATCGTGACGGTCTGGTGTGATCCTCAGCAGACGGACATGATTGGGAAAACTTCGAAGTAAAGTGTGCAGGATCGTTTTCTGTTAACGCCATTGGGAACGTATCTAGGTTTGCATACACATTGTTTTTCGGTAATTGTCGAGCAATATAATATACAGTTATCAGATAAGTTAAATTGATTTTTTGTCGAATTGCAGCCTAACCTACAAAGGACCAAAGAGGCAGATATATATCTATGTCTTTACATCGTACTGAATTTATTTCTAGCAAGATTTTTAACAAGTTTTGAGATGGACAATAATAAGTTGCGAAAACGACGGGCTTTTGGGTCTCTTCTTAACTTCTAAAACTCTTAAATATATTTCACACTGACTCTAACTTTTCCGAATATTTGATAAAATTCTGTACAATAAAAAAATTGTCTTTAAAATTTTCTAGATTCTTTTTCGACACATCTGATATATTCAAAAATGTTTTTGAATTCTTGTCATGAGTCTTAGGAGAATTATGTTTATATAACTATAAAAATAAACTGATACCGGCTTCATTTGAATCTTGCAGCTCTGAGCTGGTAGTTCGGGAGAAAATCGTCCGGGCGCGACGCGCCGCCTCTCTCGCAATAGAAATAACGCGTCGAGTGTTTAAGAGAGAAGTCGACGCAAAGCAAAGCATACTTACCTGGCGCAGAGGAAGGAAGGATTGGGTAGGGTACCGGCTGCTGCGATTAAAGAAAAGGACAGAACTGGAGGGAGTCTTCAGTGGAGACTCCACTCGAATAATATTTTTTTATACATATGTTTCGTCAATATAATATAATTAGAGACTATTTCTGTAATTCTTATACTTTTTTCCCTCCTCTTTTTCTATGGTCTAATCTAGACCATCGCGTGGTAAAAGCGTTACACTGCTGTCCAGCGTCTGATTAGCTGGTCCAGCCTGGACGAGCCGATCAGCGGCTGGTTAGCGCCGTCTAATCTAGTCTATCTCATGGTTAAGGCGTTACACTTCTGGCCAGCGGCGCTATTAGACCGTCTGTCCAGCGTCTGAACAGACACAAGATGGTCTGTCCAGAGACCGACCAACGCCCCGAAATTTTTCCACACGGGTGTGTGAAGTCTATTTTGTTCTCCCGTTTATTATACATATACCAACATATTTGAAAAAAACCCTCTATTGCTCCTTGCAGAGCTAAGTTCACAATTCGAATGTTTGCCTAATGGCGCACCTGTTCCTGGTGTTGCTGGTGGCGGCCCATCTTCTTCTTCTTCTGATAGACGGCACCCTCCTGCGAATTCTCTTCCTTCTGCCACATCTCATTGTCCGATCTGGTCTTCTTCTTCTACTGAAAATCCTCTTCGTCCAAGGTACAGGTCTCCTCCTGTCAGGCGTTTGGATCCATTTTTTAGGCTTCCTTCTTCTGACTGATCTGAATATGAACTTGACCAACTTCCATTTATGCGTCTTACTCCCACTATGAATCGGAACCAGGAATTCGAGTTTCGAAGATACACTTTTCCTGCGGATAAAGGAATTGAAATAAGCGTAGGACGAAAAATCTTTAGGCCCATATTACAACATTGATCTTTTTTGCTGGACTATATAAATATAGTCCTCGCCTTCACTATAAAGGACGGGCAAAAATCAACATGGGAAGTGGCACGATTACCCCATTGACTACAGAGGAAATAAAGTAAGCTCCAGTAGAATTTTCTCGCCCAATCTCACTTTATTTTATAGTTGAGCGGGTGAACAATAATCCGCTGCACCATTGATTGAATTTGAATAGTATATACAATTTTTGTGATCCAAAGTCGTCCTAAAATGTTACTTTCTTTCAGCAATGCCCCAACCAGTTTTTTTTTGAAAGAAATAAAAAAGGTTCTGTTTCATTCCTTTCTCAATAAGTTTTTTGAGGAAAATTATATTAGGTTAATAATTATCTACTTGTAATAGTTTTCTTACGTTACTTTCTTACATTATTTTCAATATGTAAGGTCAATAATACAGAAAAATGTATTTACTTTAGAAAAGGCTACTTTTCACGTATGCGGAATCCTCCCTGAAATAACCCCTAAAGTTGAAAAAATGTACTAAAAGACTCTAATTTCAAAAGAGAACACACTCCCAATCAGCACCTAAAGTTTCCAAAAATCTGTACAGGTGCTAATTTGAAAAGTCGAAATGTTTTTGCTGATAATAGAAAATTTGCATGCAAAAGTAACTAATTAAAATGTCGTCTCTTTAGCGCATTTTTTTGTTGATAATGGCATATTCGAAAAAAGTTTCATCACTTCGGCGCACATAAAGTCCACCCTAAATCAACCTCGGAAGCTTAGTGTTTGATTTATTATACCAGGGATGTTAAGGAATTTCTATTTTCAAATTTTAGATCCTTTTCTTTCAGGATATTTCAAGGGAAATTTAAATGAAATTAAAAACTTTACGCTAACAGATCCATTCCGTTTAAATATTGGTAAATTTGGAACCGATTCATTTAAAACGAAGTAGTAAAGACAAGCGCGCAATGCGCTCTTTTACGCCGATTGTAAAATATTTTTCAAAAATTCTTATTTTTATAATTTTATTATTTTTATGGATGCGAAGTTTTTTTTACGTACGTATCTGAAAATCTTGCTCTGTCGACAATTTTTTACAACTTTTTATTAACTGATCCGTAGGAGATAAGTATTGCCCAACAGGCGCTTGTTATTCAAATATTGTTAATCAAATACTGTTATATTTCAATTAGTAACATTTTAGAAATCTTCAATTATGTATCGCTCATATTTGAGACATTTCCACTTACAATTTATAATTTAGAAATTGTTGAATTTTAAACGTCTAGAAATGGTCTAATATTGCGAAATCAAAATTTTTTATTATCAAACGCTAATAATTTGAAATTTTCTTAGCCCTAAAAACAGTGAGTAACTATTTTATAGTAAGGATTTTTAAATATAGGTTTCTCAAATATAAACAATATTCAATTGAAGATTGAAAAAGTGTTACTAATTAAAATATTACAGTACTTGACTAACAATACTTTAATAACAAGCTCCTATTAGACAAGACTGATCTCCTACGGATATATATTAAAATAAAGAAAATAAGAATTTTCCAAATATAATTTACAAACTAGAATTAGTGATTTATTAAATTATTTATCTCGTTTCAGAAATGTTCAGAACTCTAATGTTACTAATATTAGAACATCAAAATTTGGCGACGTAAACGCGCGCATTGCGCGCTTGCGTTGACTGTTATTTTTGAAATAAATAGTTTCCAAATTTTACAATATGATGTTTTTCTCTCCCTATAAAATTCTCTAATTTTTCTGAACTGGGTCTGTGAGCGTAAAGTTTTAAACTTTCTTCAAATTACATTTAAAATAACCTGGAAAAGACTTCGAATATAGAAATCAAAATTCTGTAAGATAACTGGTACAAGAAATCAACCCCTGAGCTTCAGAGGTTGATTTGAGGTAAGTGCCACATGCGCTAGACGGATGAAACTGTTTTTGAATACTTTTTACATAAAATGCTGCATTTATCAGCGAGAACATTTCGAATTATCAAAATAGTGTCTTTTTACAGAATTTTTGAAACTTTCGAGGTTGATTCAGGGTGGGTTTCACATGCACTAGAAGGATGATACATTTTTGTGGCCCATAGGATATGCAAATTTGCCATTATCAGCGAAAACATTTCGACTTTTAAAATTAGAATTTTTTTATAGAATCTTCGAAAATTTAGGGGTTGATTTTCTTCGGGTTCTACATATATCAGAGTGGAGAATCTTTTTTGTATTGCTTTTGATATGAAATTATTTCATTTTTGGTTGATGTTGGCATCCAAATTTGCTCGTACCAGCGAAAAGATTTCGACTTTTCAAATTAGCGTCATCTAACATATTTGTTTAACTTTAGGGGTTGTTTCAGGAAGATTTCAACATGCGCGAAACGTTGCGTTTTCTAGAGTGAATATATTCATCTATATCACTGCCCTTACAAACTGGAAATAATTATGTACGATATGGTGGTCTCCCCCATAAGAAAACTATTGTAGTTAAATCATTATAAACCTATTATGATTTATCTCAGAAAACTTTTTCATCAAGGAATGAAACAGAATCTTTTTTATTTATTTCCGAAAAAGTTTGGCTGAGGCATTGACGAAAGAAAGAAGGCTTGGGATCTATATAATATATTGTCTTTTTATTATTACTCGTAATTACAAGTTACTTGTAACGTTTTTAGAGGACTTTGAATCACAAAAATTTTTATGAATTTTTTAAATTGAATTAATGGTGCGACGGATTGTGGTTTATATGTTCTACTATATAATTAACTAAGATTTGGCGATAAGGACCTACTGGAACTTCCCTGATTTCCTCTTTGGTCAATGGGATACTCGTACCGCTTTCCATGTTGATTTTTGCCCGTACTCTATTTTGATGGGGAGCAAAATATTTATATATTCCAGCAAAATAATCAATGGTGTTCAATATTGCAAAGACGTCACCATCGCATGTTGATAATACAATTTGTTCTTGAGTTGATATGGCCCTAAAGGTATGCCTTCCTGCGCTTATTTGAATTCCTTTATCCACAGGAAAAGTGTATATTCGCAACTCGAATACCCGGTTCAGATTTTTAATAGAAGTAAGCCGAATAAATGGAAGTTGGTCAAGTTCATATCCAGATCCGTCGGAAGAAGGGAGTCTGACAGGTGGATCCAAACGCCTGACAGAAGGAGACCTGGACCTTGAACGAAGAGGAGGTTCGGTAGGAAAAGAAGATCTGTTTTGAGAATGAGATGTGGCAGGAGGAAGATCACTGTCAGGGTGATGCTGTCTGTCAGAAGAAGAAGAAGAAGATGGACCGCCACGAGGAACACCAGGAATAGGGGCACCATTAGGCAAATATTCGAATTGTGAACTTAGCTCTGCAAGAAGCAACAGAGGATTAATTTTTTTAAATTATGTGAGTATATCATTAACTTCTTCTGGCAAAATTGTGAGGAAAGGCTAAGGATGTTGAGGGAAGATTGTCCTGGGAACTTTTTAGATAGCTAGACCTGCAATATTCTGAGAACATTAATCGGAAAGGATCTTGAGAAAACAAAAAAAAAACCTTGCAGAGCCATAATAAGGAAAACATCTTCGAACAATAACACGTGAAAAAATATCAGCTATCTTTCGATTCCAGAAGGTTACTTCACTTACTAACGAAAGATAACTAAAATAAAGAAATGTATTCTCATTTACTGCATCTTCACGCTTCATGATATGGATATTCCGTTTACTTCAATAGACCGTACAAGTGAAAAAACGTTGTTCTCTCATTGTATTAATTACGAACAAATTCAACAAATGTTTTCAAAATTATAGATATATTACCAATAGAATTAAGGATGACCGTCAAGGTGAAGAATGGAGTGTAAACCATCCTCATTTTTGGCTATTAGTGGAACAACTGAGGAATGCGTTAATCAGGAATTTGGTTAACAGTGTACCGAATGATTTTATCTAATCTAATATTCTCATTTGATGTTTCTACTGATGTTTATCTCATGTATTATAGTTGACAAGCTTGTCCTCCTGAGATATTCATATTTATATTCCATAAAGTAAGTCTAATTCGGTTATCTTAACTGAAGCGAGTTTGGGCAATATAAAATGATTCTTTCTAATAGACCTCTTCTATAGGCGATAGTTGCCCTTAGACAATTCAAAATTATTA
Source organism: Andricus curvator (assembly GCA_932195095.1). Classification (NCBI taxonomy): domain Eukaryota; kingdom Metazoa; phylum Arthropoda; class Insecta; order Hymenoptera; family Cynipidae; genus Andricus; species Andricus curvator. The sequence continues at coordinate 262,977 of CAKNYM010052261.1, forward strand.
GCGTTTGAAATTCATCCGTTCCGCAATTAAAGGGCTTATAGCAGAAGCAAGCGAATTTTTGGCCCAATGCATGGTTGCATTGGTGTAAAACTATAATTTCGCAGCAGGGTGCTCCTATGCCGGAAAACGGAACTTTGTTCTTGCATCTTAAAAGTATTCACCAAATTTATACAATTCTGTTTAGCCTAAGTGCAACTTTGCAGAGTATTAAGCAAGAGAAATAGCATCCTTATGAATAATAACATAATATAAAGGGTTACAGTACAGAACTAGATAACAAACAAAATGAAAATGTTTGAAAACAGCGAAGAAACATTCTGTAAAATCGAAATAACTATATGAAGATATATTTGAATAACCAGCGCAATTTTGACATAAAATGTGTCCCTTTATCAGCGATAACATTTCGGCTTTTCAAACAGCTGACTTTTTATATAATTATTAAAACTTCAGGGGTTGATTTAGGGTGGGTTCCACATGCACTAAAGGGAATGATACATTTTTGGGAACGATACATTTTTTTGAATATTTTGTTGAATTGAAAATTTGTTTACGTGTTTGGAAATCTGCACTGTCTCCACAAATTTTTACAACTTTTATTTGCTGTTCCGTAGGAGAATAGTCTTGTCTAATAGGCCCTTGTTATTGAAATATATCTTGAAATAGTTATTTCGATTTTACAGAATGTTTTTTCGCTCTTTTGAAAAGTTACCATTTTGTTGGTTATCTAATTCCTGTACTACAACCCATCATATCGTTCAATTATTCATAAGGATGCTATTTCTCTTTCTCAATACAGTACAATGTTGCAATTAGGCTAAACATAATTGTATAAATTTAGTGAATACTTCCCAGGTGCAGGAACGAAGGTCCGTATTCCGGTATAAGAGCACCCCGCTGTGACTTTACAGTTTCACACTAATAACATAAAACCATGCTGTGGGCTCAAAATCGTTTTACTTTTGCCATGAAACCCTTCATTTAGAAATGGTTGAATTTCAAACACTATTAATCACGAATTGTCTCAGTTTTAAATTATCATTTATCGAAGGTCTACGAGAAAAAATTGCTTTATGTTGCCCAGACTAGGCTCAGTTGAGATAACCAAATGAGAGTTATTTATGAAATATGAATATGATTATCTCAGAAAAACAAGCTTGGCGACTGTCGTGCATAAGATAAAAATTAGGTATTAGACAAGGTCATTAATTAGACAAGATCATTATATAAACTGTTAGCCAAATTCTTGATTAACGCATTTATCAGTTTTTTCCCTGATAGCCAAAAATGAGTATCGTTTATACTCCGGTCTTCACCTAGACGGCCCTCCTTAATTCTGTTGGTGAATATAATTCTTTAATACGTCTATAATTTTAAAATCATTTTAAAGCTTTCCGAAAAAATAATTTGTCTGACGTAATCCGAATTCTATCCTAATTACTATACTTGTCCAATCTCTATTTGAGTTAGTTCGAAATGAATACGAATTCAATTTTAATTAATTCAAAAAAAAAATTCTAATACATTGATCCACCAAACTTTTTTTGTATCGATTTGGCAACTCAATAGCGAAAAAGGAAGTTTTCACATTTTTTAAAAATTAATAATTAGCTTCTATATCACCATCTAAAGTTGAGAAAACTAATTCATCGAATTAATTCCTTGTATACAAAAATTCTATTTAGAAATTTTCTACTAATCGTACTTGGCTCTATTATTTGATTTCACAACTTTGATTATATTTAATGTAAAGAAATTTCGGACTTGAGAAGATAAATGACGGATAAAGTCAGATAAAATTCAGATTGCCAAAATTGCGGATTTTATCGAATTAGCTTCCGACATTTCAAGCGGGTGATCTTGATCTTAATCCTTCACGGAGAAAAAAGTTGACCGTCAAACAGATTTTTTTGATTCAATTGTGAAAATCTATTCAACGTGAAGACATCATGAAACAAAAAAATCTGCTTGAACACGAGTTTGGAAAATCGTGTGAAGCTGTTCTGTATGTTTTCCTTGTTATTTTCAAATATGTTTTGTGTATTATAGCTATGCAAAGTTTGTTCTGTTTTCCCAGAATTCTGCTGCATAAGTTCGTAATAGTGCATACAATCCTGTAAAAATACATACCAAATACAACTTTTCCAGGATCCTTCCCAATTAATATAACAAGTTTATGATATACCAATATACTTAAAAGAATTAATCCTTTGTTGCTTCTTGCAGAGTTGAGTCCACAATTCGAATGTTTGCCTAATGGTCTTCCTATTCCCGGTGTTTCTCATGGTGGCCTATCTTCTTCTTCTTCTTCTGACAGACAACATCCTCCTGCCAGTCCTCATCCTCCGATCAGGTCTTCTTCTCCTGCCGAACCTCCTCTTCGTTCAAGGTCCAGGTCTCCTCCTGCCAGGTGTATGACTCCACCTGTCAGACTTCCTTCTTTTGAAGGATCTGAATATGGCTTCCAAGAACTTAAATTTATTTAACTTACTCCCAGTAAAAATCCCAACCGGGTATTCGAGCTTTGAAGACACACTTTTCCTGCGGATGAACAAATTGAAATACTCAAAAGACGAAATATCTGTAGGCAAATATTAACCCAAGAACAAATTGAATTATCAACATACGATGTTGACGTATTTGCAATATTGGACAGCACTGATTTTCTTGCCGGACTATATACGTATAATCCTGGCTTTCACTATAAAGGACAGGCAAAAAAAAACATGGAAAGCGGCACGATTACCCTATTGACCCCTAATGGAATCAGGGAAGCTGCAGTAGTTCATTATCGCACAATCTTGAATAATTATATAGTAGAGGGGGTAAACCACAATCCGTCACGAAATTTGAAAGATCTGTTAAATAAAGAACAAAGAACGCACTCCCTATATATTCTTTAGGATGTAAAGCATGTAAAAGTTTTTATTCCGGCCAGTCAGAAAGACCTAATAATATCAGAAGGAAAGAGCACACTGACGACTGCAAAGAGGACAATAGAAAAACTGCACTTATCGAGCACTCCCACACTTTCGACCATCGATTTGACTTTGATAATATTAAAATACTAAGAACAAAGAAAAATTATAGAAAGAGCATCTTTAAAGAAATGTTCCATAATGTAAAAACCAACAATACAATTAACAAAAGAACAGATATTCGATTTTGAGCTATGTATACACAAATTTAATTAAAGACACTAATTTTTGTTGAATGTTTCAAAAATTATGACGTCACATAAATCTGTCCACGCCATCTGAACTGACCTCGCCATTTGCGTTCTGAAAAACATTGTCTATAAACAGGCTGTGTATACTGCTGTAATATTTGCAAAATTTCCTACTCACACACTACACCCATGGCGATGGTATGTTTTGACATGCGTTGGCCCTCCATTTATATATTATACTAAAATAAAACTACTTTGCCATCGGTGAAAGTGAAAAATACATGTTTCAAAAAATTTTTAAATGTTTAACAACAACGAGAAATTTTAACTAATGATCTGCATATGAAAATGTTGAACATTAATAACTAGAGACATCTACGTTTTTTTCATCTATGGTGAGATTATTTTATAATTTTATATGGAATGAATTTGACTTTTCAAATCTAAATAACCATTTATTGTTTTTTTTAATTAACATTCAGATTTGGAAAAATATACTTTCCTAATGAGGCCTAACGTTTAGTGGGCAAAACGTCCTTTTTATAACAAGAAAATAAATTACAAATAAACCGAAAAACCTATCATTATTTATTATACAGCCTTGGTCGAAAACCATAACATCAACTTAAATTTCCTACATTATGTTCAGCACTATTATATCAAGTGTATATTACATTATATTTTGAAACAGACGTATTTTCATTTTCCTGTTTTTATAATTTAACAAAAGTGCGCATCCTATACAAAAAATTTTCTCAGTAAACATTTTATTGCAACTTGTGTAGTTCTTCCATGAATTCAATTTGTTTATTTTCAATGTTAGTTTTCAAAATTTGAAACAAAAATACGCATTCTAGCGTGAATTGGTTCTAAGAAAATTCAAAGATATAATTTAGGCGACAAATTCTGTTAAATAAAATGTTATTGTAGCTTGCCTCGTCTTTCCAGAAAGTTTTGTTTTTTTATTTTCAATTTATTTTCATGAAAAAAGTTTATAACTAATTTGTAGCTTGCTGTCGAAAAATGATTCATGGGAAATTTGTAGCTTTTTCTGGTTGAGGTACTTTTGTTCATTAATTTTTATCATAGCTTGTGTCGTTTGTCCAAAAAGTTAATTTTTCTATTTTCAATTTTATTTTTTACGATTGAAACAAAAACTACGCGTTCCATGAAAAAATGATTATGAACAAATTTATCGATCTTTTTTGCCTGTACATTTTTTGTCCAGTAATATTTTTCGCACTTTGTCTCGTGTTCCCAAAAATTAAATTTTTGTACTTTTAATGTTATTTGTCACGATTAAACAAAAACTACGTATCGTGTCAAATACAAATAAAACTAAAAAGTTAAGAGATGATATGATTGCCAAGTCTTCAATATTTTGCCAATACCTCAGCTATTTTTTTTTTGTTGATACAAAAAAAGAAGGCTCTGTTTCATTCCTTCACTAAAATATTTTTTGAGGAAAACTAAAATGAGTTTGTAATAATTTACTTATAATAGTTTCCATACAGGAAAGACCATCCTAATGTACATAGGACACAAGTCAACTGGTATAGAAAAAAATGTCATGAAATTAGTGAATTAAAGATTTATTAAACGTTGTTATTATTCTAGTCCAATATCTCGGATGCGTCAGATAAATGATATCGAAAAACTTATTTACATTAGAAAAAGGCTACGTTTCGCGCATGTGGAACCCTCCCTAAATCAACACATACAATTCAACAAAATCCGTAAAAGGACCAGATAATAGCACAATTTCATGTCACAAGTATCGGAAAAAAGTTTCATTCCTCTAGCGCATGTGGAATGCACAACAAATGAACCACTAGTGTAAAAAAAATTCTGTAAAAAGTCATTGATTTAAAAAGTAAAAATATTTTTGATGATGATGGCATAATTTCATGCAAAAGTAACACAAAGAGTTACACCGCTCTGCCATATCTGAAACTCACCCTCAATCAATCCCTAAGTTTGTAAAGATTCTATAAAGCTGCTAATTTGAAAAGTCGAAATGTTTGCGCTAAGAATCATAGACTTGCATGCCACAAGGTCCCTAAAAAAATATTATCCCTTTAGTGCATGTAGAGCCCACCCAAAATCAAACCCTAAAGTTAAAAAATCACGTATGAAGATAGCATTTCATTTTGAAAGTATTTAAAAAAAGTTTTATCCCTCTAGTGCATATGAAACCCACTCCGAATCAAACACTAAAGTTTAGTGGATCATTTATTATACAGGTTCTTCACATAATACGTGAAACATTCAGGGGGACGAGTGAAAGTATCATTCTCCATGTTGAGAAGAATAGAAAACGTAAATTCCAGATCCTTTCCAGGATATTTTGGAGGTAATTTGAAGAAAATTCAAACCTATCGCTGACAGATCCATTTTAAAAAAATGGAGAGTTTTATAGGAAGAGAAAACCATCATTAACGAAAAATGATCGCATAAGACGAAACTCATTAAAATCTTATTTGAAATATAACTATCTTGTTATTTATTATTAAAGCCATTCGCGTTTGTACATTGTTGAAATTGGAACTCATTTATTCTGAAACTAGCAATGAATACATGCTATGTGGTTGAAAATGAACTTTTTGTTGAAATTTTGATTTTATATATCTGAAATCTTTAAAAATCTAGTAGATTTTTCTCAAGAATCTTAGGAAGATTATATTTATATAACTTTGAAGACAAATAAACCTAGAAAAAAAAACAAATAGTTATTTAAAATTTTCATTTTGCTTTACAAATTATCTTGCCCCTAAAAGCGATGCTTATTTATTCAAAAAAATGTATAGTTTGCACTAAATATAAGAACTCAAAACTTAAATCAGAAATTCTAATTTGGTAGATAAGAGTTGGTGATATTATTAACATCTAATATCTTCTTCTTTTCAACTTCCTGCCTTAAATTGAACCAACACTATCCTCATTTCCAACGGCTTCCGACTAAGTTTCTGCATATCTCTTTCACTGATTTTGAGTATTTAAAGTAGAAAACAGGTTTTGCAGTTTCGAAAAGAAGGAATTCGTCGGTTTTATTTTGATCTTAAAGAAAAGCTTAGGTTTCTCCATTCAGGAAACTTGAGGTTAAAAAATGGGATAATTGCATTTTGTTCTTGAATTGTCATTACTATCAAGGAAGTTACAGAATCATTATAGCTGGTATCCTCAAAAAATATAGTTACCTCTAATTTGCATGACCAAATAATGACCGACCAATTTTTTCTCTTTAATTTTCCTAAACAAACAGATTAATTTTTTTTGAGCTTACCAAAGACCTTCAGAAAATTGCCCACAACAATTAAAAAAAGGTTAAAAAAATGTCCTATTGAGACCCAGATTTTTATTTAAGAAATATTAGAAAAACTACCTTTTTTCCACTTAACCTCAGATGAGATAACCAAATTAAACTGATTCATGAAATATAAATATGAATTTCTCAAAAGGATAAACTTGGCGACTATAGTACATGAGATAAAGATTAAGATACCATGTACATACTCTAATAAAACACCAGAATATTCATTTAATACGCTGTTAACCAAATTCATGATTAAGGCATTTATCAGTTTTTTTCCTGATACAAAAAAATGGATATCGTTTATACTCTGGTTTTCACTTTGACTATCATCCTCAATTCTTTTGTTAAATATAACACTATAATGTATCTATAATTTTTAAAACATTTTCAGGCTTTTCGAAAAAACAATTTTTTCGACTTAATCTGCGTTCAATCCCAATCTATATTCTTTGACAAACTCTATTCCAGTTTATTCGAAATGAATACGAATTATATCTCAATTAATTCCAACAGAATCCAGAATGTGTATCCCATCAAAATGGAATTTGAAAAACATTTACTTCCGATACGGAACTTTGCCGAATTTCAGGATCAGAAAGCATATTGAGTTAAAGTGGAACAGTACATTTTTCGGCCAAAAAAATCAAAAAAAATTGTAATATATTACTCCATTAAAATTTTTTTGTCTCGATTCAGCAACTCAATAGCTAGAAAGAAACTTTCCTCGTTATTCAATTAGCCTTTTAATCACTGTCCAAAGTTGAGGAAACTAATTCATTGGACTAATTTCATTTATAAAAACAAAATCTATTTAGAAATTGTCTACTGCCCGTACTTGACATTGTTTTTTTATTACCAGCATTGATTACCTTGAACATAGATAAATAAAGTGTTGAAATGCATGTAGGTACTTAGCAGAGTCTTTTCAGACGTAGTGTTTTTTTATGAGAACATAAGAAAGATTACATAAGCGGATCAAATTCGGAATGGAAAAATTACGGATTTTATCGGTTCAGTATCATTTTTCTCCCAAATGTACCAGAGGTTAACGGGTAAAAATCAAGTGTTAAGTCGAGTGAAGAAAGGAGAATTTTGGATTTATCAAAGAAGAATACAATCCTGCATTTTAGTTTGGTATTGTTAATAACTTAAGTAATCTGTTGGTATCGACAGATAGCTTCTATTTTTGTTCGTGTTATTGTTCACAGATGTTTTCTGTATTTTAATAGTGCAACGTTTTTTGTGTTCTCCTTCCCAATTAATATAACAAGTATATGATGTACCAATATACTTGAAAAAATTAATCCTCTGTTGCTTCTTGCAGAGTTCAGTTCACAATTCGAATGTTTGCCTGATGGAACCTCTATTGCCGGGGTTCCTCGTGGCGGCCCATCTTCTTCTTCTGACAGACAGCATCCTCCTGCGAGTTCTCTTCCTCCTGCCACATCTCATGCTCCGATCAGGTCTTCTCCTACCGAACCTCCTCTTCGTTCAAGGTCCAGGTCTCCTCCTGTCAGGCGCTTGAATCCAACTTTCAGGCTTCCTTCTTCTGACGGATCTGGATTTGAACTTGAACAACTTCCATTTATTCGGGTTACTCCCATTATAAATCCGAACCGGGTATTTGAGTTTCGAAGATACGCTTTTCCTGCGGATAAAGGAATTGAAATACTCGTGGGACGGAATAAGTTCAGGCCCATATCAACCCAAGAACAAATTGTATTATCAACATACGATGGTGACGTATTTTCAATTTTGGACAACATTAAATTTTTTGCTGGATTATATAAATATAGTCCTCGCCTTCACTATAAAGGACGGGCAAAAATCAACATGGGAAGCGGCACGATTACCCCATTGACTACAGAGGAAGTCAGAGCGGATAAGCGACAATCCGCCGCACCATTATTTGAATTTGAATAGTATATACAACTTTGTGATCCAAAGTCGTCCTAAAAGGTTACAGTAACAAAAGGTTAATATATTATATAGTTCTTAAGCCTGCTTTCTTTCGTCAATGCCCGGACAAGTTTTTTTGAATGAAATAAAAAAGGTTCTGTTTCATTCCTCTATGAATAAGTTTTTTAAGGAAAATCATGATAGGTTTATAATGATTTACTTGTAATAGTTTTCTTACGTTATTTTCTTACATTATTTTCAATCTGTAAGGTCAATAATACAGAGAAATGTATTTACTTTAGGAAAGGCTACTGTTCACGTATGTGTGATCGTCCCTGAAATAACCCCTCAAGTTGAAAAAATGTACTAAAAGACCCTCATTTGAAAATACAGCACAGTCTAAATCAACACCTAAAGTTTAAAAAAATCTGTACAGGCGCTGATTTGAAAAGTCGAAATCTTTTTGCTGATAATAGAAATTCGCATGCAAAAACAACCAATTAAAATTTCGTCTCTTTAGCGCATGTTCAAAACTACCCTAAATCAACCTCTCAGTTTTCAAAGATTCTATGAAGACGCTAATTCAAAAAGTAAAAATATTTTTGTTAATAATGGCATATTCGAAAAAATTTTCATCACTTTCGCGCACATGAAGCCCACCCTAAATCAACCTCGCAAGCTTAGTGCTTGATTTTTTATACCAGGGATGTTAAAGAATTTCTATTTTCAAATTTCACATCTTTTTCAGGATATTTCAAGGAAAATTTAAATGAAATTAGAAACTTTACGCTGACCGATCCATTCAAAATAAAATTAAAGAGAGTTTTATAGAAAAAGAAACACACCATCAATGAAGAATGATCGCATCAAATGAAACTAATTAAACTCTGATTTGAAATACAATATAATCCTTTTTTTTTTCATTTTCAACGCTACTTGCATTCAAATATTGGTAAATTTGGAACTTATTCATTTCAAAAGGAGTAGTAAATACAAGCGCGCAATGCGCTCTTTTACGCCGTCGGATATTTATTCTCTAATATTCAAAACATGAATCATTCGAAAAATTAATAATAAAACATTTTTAAATATGTTCGAAAAATTCTTTTTTTTGTAATTTTATTATTTTTATGGATGCGAAGTTTTTTACGTACGTATCTAAAAATCTTGCTCTGTCGACAATTTTTTACAACTTTTTATTTGCTGATCCGTAGGAGATAAGTATTGCCTGACAGGCGCTTGTTATTCACATATTGTTAAACAAATACTGTTATATTTTAATTAGTAACATTCTAGAAATATTTAATTATGTATCGTTCGTATTTGAGATATTTTCACTTACAATTTATAATTTAGAATTTGTTGAATTTTAAACGTCTAATAATTGTCTAATATTGCGAAATAAAAATTGTTTATTATCAAAAGCTAATAATTTGAAATGTTCTTAGCCCTAAAAACAGAGAGTAACTATTTTATAGTAAGGATTTTCAAATTCAACACTAAGAGATAAAATAGTTTAAAATTAGAAGTTTTTAAAATTCCAAAATTTGAAAATAAAATAGATATCATTTTTTTAAATTTAGTTAGATGTTAAAGAAAACCTTAGTTTTATTTATGTAGGAAACTTAAGGAGTTCTAGGTGTACTGTTAAGTTCAAGATTACTTTCTCTTAAAATTTATTTATAAAATTGACAACAAAACCTTTACTAATTATTGCAACACATTTTAGAAGAAAACCCCAAGCGTAAACAATAAAATAGTTGATGTTAGAATTATTGAAAGATATTATTTTTATTCAATTTGAATTTACAAAAACTCATTTTATTCTTTGAAAGGTTCTTAACAATTCTAGTCGTCACGTTCTTTTACAAATTATTACGCTTGGAAATAATAACTGTCATTATTTCTAGTTAGCTATTTCATAATTTCATAATAAGCTTTTTTGAGATTGATATTAAACCAAAAAATGTTCTTTATTTTATTTAAAAATTTTAAAGTTTCCAATTTAAAAATGTTTCATTTCACAGGGTTTAGTGAAAACTTCATAAATAAACATATAATTTAGGGTGGGTTTCACATGCACTAGAAGGATAATACATTTTTTTGGACCATAGGGTATGCAAATTTGTCATTATCAGCGACAACATTTCGACTTTTACAATTAGAATTTTTTTATAGAATCTTGGAAAATTTAGATTTGATTTTGTTCGAGTTCTACATATATGTAGAATATATCAGAGTGGAGAATCTTTTTTATATTACTTTTGATATGAAATTATGCCATTTTTCGTTGCTGTTGACATACAAATTTGCTCCTATTAGCGAAAAGATTTCGACTTTTCAAATTAGCGTCTTCTAACACATTTGTTTAACTATAGAGGTTGTTTCAGGAAGATTTTAATATGCGCGAAACGTTGCCTTTTCTAAAGTCAATACATTCATCTATATCACTGCCTTTACAAACTGGAAATAATTATGTACATTAGGGAGGTCTCCCCCATAAGAAAAATATTGTAGATTAATCCTTATAAACCTATTAAAATTTTCCTGAAAAAAATTTTTCATAAAGAAATAAAAACGGAACCTTTTTTATTTGTTTCCGGAACAGTTTCGCTGGGGCACTGACGAAATAAAGAAGGCTTGGGATCTACATAATATATTGACTTTTTATTATTACTTGTAATTACAAGTTACTTGGAACGTTTTTAGATGACTTTTAATCACAAAAATTCTCATGAATTTTTTAAATTGAATCAATGGTGCGGTGGATTGTGTTTTATATGTTTTACTAGATAATTAACTAAGATTTGGCGATAAGGGCCTACTGGAACTTCTCTGATTTCCTCTGTGGTCAATTGAGTAATCGTACCGCTGTCCATGTTGATTTTTGCCCGTCCTCTATAGTGAAGGCGAGGACAATGTTTATACAGTCCAACCAAAAAGTCAATGTTGTTCAATATTGCAAAGACGTCACCATCGTATGTTGATAATACAATTTGTTCTTGGGTTGATATGGGCTTAAAGTTATGCCCTCCCGCTTTTATTTTAATTCCTTCATCCACAGGAAAAGTGTATCTTCGCAACTCGAATACCCGGTTCGGATTTTTAATCGAAGTGAGCCGAATAAATGGAAGTTGGTCAAGTTCATAACCAGATCCGTCAGAAGAAGGAAGCCTGATAGGTGGATCCAAACGCCTGCCAGAAGGAGACCTGGACCTTGAATGAAGAGGAGGTTCGGTAGGAGCAGAAGACCTGTTTGGAGAATGAGATGTGTCAGGAGGGAGAGCACTGTCAGGATGATGCTTTTTGTCAGAAGAAGAAGATGGGCCGCCACGAGGAACACTAGGAATAGGTTCACCATTCGGCAAACATTCGAATTGTGAACTTAACTCTGCAAGAAGCAACAGAGAATTAATTTTTTAAAAGTATATTGGTATATCATAAACTTTGTTGTGGCAAAATTGGGAGGAAAGGCTGAGGACGTTGAGGTAAGATTGTTCTGGGAACTTTTTAGATAGCTAGACCAGCAGTATTCTGAGAACATTGATCGGGAAGGATCCTGAAAAAGTTGTATTTAGTATGTTTTTACAGAATGCAATGCGCTATTACACACTTATGCAGCATACAACTGGAAGAACAGAAAAAACTTTGCACGCCCATAATACAGAAAACATCTTCGAACAAGAACACGTAAAAAAATATTGGCTATCTTTCGATACCAGAAGATTGCTTCACTTATTAACGAAAGATAACTAAAATAAAGAATTGTATTCTCACTCTATGCAGCTTCACACTTTATGATATGGACATTCCGCTTCCATTAATAGACCGTTCGAGTGAAATAATGGTGTTCTTTCATTGTCGGAAGTCGATTGGTTCTCAATAGTTTTTCATGAATTCGCGTACAAAACAAATAAAAAATCACTGACTTCTAAAAACGCGAAAACACGGTTCATGCACCCAAACGCTCGAATGATGACAATTTTGTTCATATATAAATTAGGAAAACATTGAAATCATCGTCAAAATGTAGATTTTCTAAATTCGTTTTTAAGCAGATTTTTTTGTTTCATGATGTCTTCACGTTGAATCGGTTTTCACAATTCAAACAAGAAAATCTGTATGACAGTCACTTTTTTTTGCGCGAAGAATTAAGTTATTACCCTCTTGAAATGTCGGACTGAATGCTGATTCCGTCAAACTTGTCTTAATTCTGGCATAAATCAGAAATTCTCCGTTTTGTCATCTGACATGCCACTTGATTTTGACCTGTTGGAGTCCGGATTGTGTGCTTGAAAAATAGACCTATTACGATCAAATCCGTAATTTTGGCAATCCGAAGTTGATCCGGCTGTGTCTGTAATTTATCTTCTCAAGTCCGGAATTTATCCGGTTATGTAATCTTTTTTATATTGTTATCCCAACAATAATACTACTTGTTTTTTAAATAGAATTTCTCGAGCGCGAAGCGCGAGAACCATCAGTCGCGTATCCTAGGCGCGCTCAAACTTGCGAGCCGCGCGTGCAGCGCCAGTAGATTTTCAAATTAAAAATTGGCTTCCTAATCACCTTTTAAAGTTGAGAACACTATTTCATTGAATTAATTCCTTTTATCAAAAAATTATATTTCGAAATTTTATACTTATCGTACTTGGCTCTATTTTTTGATCTAACAAATTTGATTACCTTTAATATAAATAAATGAATAAATAAAATGTTAAAATTCATGTAGGTACTTGGCAGGTTCGGACATTCGGACAAGTTTCGTATCAATAGACAAATTGATTTTTCGGAAAATTGAAAAATGTTTTTAAATTATAGATATATTATAGTATCATATTTACCAATGGAATTAATGATGACCGCGAAGGTGAAGACCGGAGAATAAACGAACCTCATTTTTAGCTATTAGGGGGAATAGCGATGAATGCGTTAATCAAGAATTTGGTTAACAGTGTACCCAACGATCTTATCGCATCTAATGATCTTATCTAATACTTAATGTTTATCTAATATACTATAGTCGATGAGCTTGTCCTTCTGACATATTCATATTTATGTTCCATAAATAGGGCTAATTTGGTTATCTTAACTGAAGCTGGAAATAAAATTTAATGCAAAATAAGAAACAAATATTTGATTACTCATGATAAAAAAAACTTGTACTCTATTTTTCAATATCTGAATAAGGAATGCCAGGCCAAGGTACATAAATCAATGTTATATACATTTGATATAAAAGTGTTGAAGATAATGTAGAAAAGTTCAGATTTTGGACTTAATCGAGTGCGAAGCACGAGATACGTGACGAGAATGTGTTCGTTGAGGCCGAAGGAGCTTTAACAAAAGAGAATTCACAATCACCAAATTACAGTTGTCGATGCTCTGACCTTTAGTTGTAAAAGGTATGTACATATATTTGGGGGAAATACAAAGACCGAGCGCGGAGCGCGAGAACCATCAGTCGCGTATCCTAGGCGCGCTCAAACTTGCGAGCCGCGCGTGCAGCGCGAGGAGATTTTTAAATTAAAAATTGGCTTCCTAATCACCGTCTAAAGTTGAGAACATTATTTCATTGAATTAATTCCCTTTATAAAAAAAAAGATATTTAGAAATTTTCTACTCATCGTACTTGGCTCTATTTTTTGATCTAACAAATTTGATCTACTCGGTGGGTTCCCTATCACCACTACGTAGCGCGTCCTCAGGTTGCGGATAGAGGAA
>CAKNYM010052261.1:296586-315087 GCA_932195095.1 Andricus curvator
ATAGAATGAAAGTGATCTAACTAATTGTTCTTCTAAGATCCCTTTTCCGCGATGCCTATTATATATATATATATATATATATATATATATATGCATTTTCGGGAACAAAGTGTCTCGTTGTTCCGAAATTCGGGATGACGAGTCCAATGTTTTTCATGAGCTTGGCTAGTCGTCTCGAATTTTCGGGACTACTAGGTTTTTAAAAAATGTTGACCTCTCTACAAAAGTTTGAATAAGTCAGTGAAAAAAAATCGCTAAAGAACGGAACAAACTTGACTGTAAAGATAATCTTATTGTGAACAAACTCTCCATTCATGACACCGTTATATGTTAATTATAAATAAAGTTGCAGTTGGGCAAAGGTACAAAAACACTGTCAACAGCGTCAATTTCACGACAGTGAACTTTGACTTGTTATATTTTGTTGAAAAATCAATAGAAATAAGGCGAAAGGAATCAAGCGAATTCCTTGGAATTTTCTGCAAATTTATGCGTTATAAAAATTAAAAAATTTAAATCATTATTGCTTACAGAGTTAATTATAGAGAAGGACCTTATCTCAGCTCCAAATTGTATCAGAAAGCTCAGCTGAAGCTTGAAATAAGTAAAAAAAATTCAAATAATACAATCACATATGAAAGAAAGTTTCAAAATTATTAAATAATTTGTTATTAGCAATTTTTTTTTTTTCTGCACGCATAAAAGGAGTCATCAGTATGTCTGTAACTTGGGAAAACTAAAAAAAACAAAGGCGTAGGAAACTGATATTCTCTTGAAAACATTAATTTAACTTCTCATGCTGATAGTTCCACTCCAGGAAAGTAAGATACTTCCAGAGGAAGATGAAAAATATAATTGGAAAAACTGACTCATCTGAAAAATTGCATCTACTGTTAGTAATTTTGATGAAAATTCTAGTATCCGTTCTCTGAGATGTTTGGCAAAACCATAAAATAATTGTTTACAAATTCAAAAATGCAAGGAGATATTCAAAATTGAACTTTTTTGCCCTTCTTTCTTTGAATTTTCATAACTTTGGTAATTTCAATGATATTAAGATGTACGTTTTTTCAATTATTCAGAATAATGCGTAGTTTTGAAAAATATAGAATAATAGAATAGAACCAGCTTGATACAATTTTTTCCATATATTCAGCTCTAGAATCCAAGTTGATGCAAAGAAGTCGCAAAACTTCAAGTATGTGCCAATACTTACAAAATTAAACAAAAAATCATTATTCTTCACATTTTAATCAGTTTTAGTAACATTTATAAAAATATTATTGTTTTGAATTTTTTAAAGCTTGTGTCGAGTACGGTAGTTATTTGAAATTTTCCGAGTTGTTTGCACCAATCTTGATCCTAAGTTAGAATGATGGATAATTTTAAGTTTTTTTTGCATTTTTGTTTATGAAATTAAGATTTTGCCTTGAAGTTGGGCTTATCAGACAAAGAATTTTATTACCTTTCGCGTTATCATAAGGAACAAATTTTCATATAAATATTGTAAAAATTAAGTCACATTCGCAACAGCTCAAAAAATAGGAATGTATACAATATCCGCTGGTAGTGTATTTATAATGGTTGGAAAAAATTATGCACTTCATATGCAAATAAGAAAGAAAATAGACGTAAATGTTTATAATAATAACAAAGTGTATAAAAAAAAATTAGTTTCATCAACTGCCATTTTCTTAATAATTAGAATAAATATTTTCTACGCCTTTTGGCGGTTATAACTTGTTGCACGCGTATTTATTTTCAGGCTTCTGGAAGAGTTACTTTTTATTTTTTATGACGCATAGATTCACAGAAAATGTCAAGGAATTCGCCTGATTTTTTTCGCCTCATTTATATTGATTTTTCAAGAAAATATAACAAGTCAAAGTTCACTGTCGTGAAATTGACGCTGTTGACCGTGTTTTTGTACCTTCGCCTAACTGTAACTTTATTTATAATTAATATATGACGGTGCCATGAATAGAGAATTTGTTCACAATAAAATTATCTTTACAGTGAAGTTTGTTACATTCTTCAGCGATTTTTTTTCACTGACTTATTCAAACTTTTGTAGAGAGGTCAAACAAGCTTTTTTTAATTTAAGAAATCGTTCCTTTAAATTTGTTGCTTATTTTTCAAATTAACAATTTGTTCAATTCTTAATGATGAATTTTTTCTTCTTTGAATTGAAGAAGGTAGCATGACGATATCAAAACGAGATATCGAGTTTCCTATTTGTGAAATTGAATAAAAGGCACCAAAGAACGTTTGTACATTCCTAAATTTTAAGAATTATAAGATTTTTTTATTTTTGGAATTTTTTTTTGTAATTCTGAATTAAGGACACTCCATGAAGTGGAGGAAAAGAAGGAAGTAAGATATAAGACATAAGATAGAAGTCTTCAGCTCGTGTTCGCTTGCCTACAACTGATACTGAAGAAATTAAACTCATCCAAAAATATATTTTTTTAAATACAGTGAAAAAATTACCAATTTTGAAAATATAATTTTTATCTGAAATATAATTACTTGAACAAACTCGATATTGATCACAAATAATGCATACATACTCAAGAAACATAAATAAGTAATTGAACGTAAAATTTAATTGTTATAAATAATTTGTATAATTTTAATTAAAAATTGATCTTATCTAGTTGAAAATTCAAATCTTCGGTTAGAAATTCGTCTTTTTTGGTAGGAAATTAATCCCTTTGGTTAAAAATTATTCCTTTTTAGTTATAAATACAACCTTTTGGTTGAGAATTAATCTATTTTGGTTGAGTATTCAACAATTTTGTTGCAAATTTTTCGCTTTTAGTTGAATTTAACTGTTTTTGATTGAAAATATTTTTTTATTGAAATATCAACTATTACATGTTTCGTTCAGAAATCATTTGATTGAAAAATAATATTTTCGGATATAAAATGCAAATGTTTTGTATGAAAATTGTCTTCCGGCTTGAAAAATCAACAATTTGGTAGAAAATTAAACTATTTAGTTGAAAATTAAACCATGTTTTTGAAAATTATTCAATGGAAAATAAACCTTTTTATTGAAAAGAATCATATTTTTGAATTAAAAATTCATCTATTTTGTAGATAATTAGTCTTTTCTGCTTCAAAATTCTACAATTAATTAAACAATCTTTTTGGTTGAAAATTCAACTATTTTGGTGAATATTCAAAAATTCATTTTTTTTTATATGACAATTTAACTATTTCATGTTTGGTTAAAATTTTATCGTTTATAATATGTATGCATGTATTTTGTTGAAAGTTTTTTTTTGCGTTGAATTCAACTAGATGAAATTAATGTTTGTTGAATAGTGATTTTTTAAACTGAAAATTCAAACATTCCATTTTTTGTTGAAAACTTATCTTTGTTAGTTGAAAATTCAACTATTTGCTTAAAAAATTAATTTTTTGGATCAAGAATTAACTTTTTCATCGGAAATTAATCTTTTTCGGTTTAAAAGAAAACTGGTTTCGAAAAAATTCTACTTTCTAGCTTCAAAACTTAACTATTGGTTCAGGATGTAACCTTTCTTTAAATTAGATTTGGTTGTTGAAAAATAATTTTTCAAGCTGAAATTTCATCTATTTGGTTGAAAATTCAAATATTTTGTTGAACATTTAAGTATTTTGTTAATATAATCTTTTTTGGTCGAAAATTGAACTATTTTGTAGAAAATCCGTCGTTTTGGATTAAAAATTCGTCTTCTGTGGTTAACAGTGTCATCTTTCTTGGTTGAAAATTCATCTTCCTGGGTTTAATATTAACTTCTTGGATGGAAATCATTATAAGCCTTCATTAAAATTATTCTCCTACAATATTTTCGGAAGGGAATAAAAAGCCACTTTTTTTATCTGGTTCCAAAAAAGAGAGGTTTGGGTATTGACGAAATATTGAAGCCTTGAGAACGATAGCACATTAACTTTTTATTGTAATTACAAGGTACTTGTAAAATTTTGATCCTACTTCAGATAACAAACAAAAATATATTTTATTTTTACATTCAAACAAATTATTGGTCTATAGTTACCACTTTATAACATTTTGAGATTGGGTAAGCGCCGCCTAATAGAGTTTCCTGGATTTCTTCTTGGCTCATAGCAGTAACCTTGCCGCTGTTCATGTTTATTTTCGCCCGTACTAGAATGCCATTTTTTGTTGTGTACATTCCACGAAGATGATAATCATTCGCGAATAGTGCAAAGACGTCACCACTGGACGTTGATAGTACAATTTTTTCTTCGGCTGGCATGGGCAAAAAAACACTGAATTGTCCTTTCAATTGAATTGGTTTATCAGGAGGAAAAGTGTATCTTCGAATTTCGAATCGCCTGTTCGTATTCGCGTTGGGAATAAGGCGAATAAATCTAAGTCGTTCAAGTTCATATCCAAGTACGCGTAAAGAAGGTTGACTGGCAGGATTGGCAGGAGGAGACCTGGACCTGGGACGAACAGGAGGATTGGCAGGAGGCGAAGACTTGACCGGAGAATCCGAAGGATGAGGTCTGGCAGGAGGAATAGACCTCTCAGGTGATTGATTGCTGTCAGAAGAATAAGAAGTTAGGCGACGAGGAATGCCAGGAATAGGGGCACCATTTGGTAAGCACTCGAATTCTGAACTCAACTCTGCAATAAGAAACAGAGGATTAAATTTTCGTTGTATATTCTCCTCGCTGGTAAAAAGCCTAAAAAACCTAAGAAAGTGCCAGATAATTTTTTCGGATGGTTCTTGAAAAAAATATGGAACTATTTTTGAACAATCTTTGCAATAGAAATCGGGATGGAATGTAGATTAAATCACAAAATTCTGATTTGCGTACAGCTTAAAAAATGTATTTAAAATTAGATATATATATATATATATTATTGTATTCACCAAAACAATTAAGGATCACTGCCAAGCAGAAGGCGAGAGTAGACACAATAGTCATTTTTCTAATTCTTCAGAAAACTGATTAATGTATTTATGAAGAGTTTAATTAACAATGTAACTGATATTTATTTAATCCAGTGCTTCATTAGACATTAAAAACAGATATCGTATAGTCGTTATCTCAGAATTGGTAGGCGTTATACTTATACTTCTTAGATATTTACATTTCATCAAAGTGAGATTCAAGAAAAAAATGTTTTTAGATTAATTAGAACTGATATTACTATTTACATAGTTTTTTATGTTTGAATGAAGTCAGCCATTTAGACAAGACTCAGATTATCAATAAATAGTTGTGTATATAATTTACCGTCATTATTATTATTACTATCATATCTTATAAGCTTATGATAGGTATAAGCAATTCAAAGAAAAATAACCTGAAAATAATATTTCATTGTCACTGTAGAAATATTTATACAACCATTTTACTTCAACTAAAGATGAGATTTCTCAAGATGAAGGTTTTAAAAATACAATTTTTTCATCTGAAAATAACGATCTTGTTGTTACATAAGTAGCTAAGAGTAAGGCTATGGTCATCATGTACAAAAATCATTATTTTGAAAAGTGTTAATATATTCCTAATGATAAAAAAATTATATTGAAATTTATAAAGATACCATGTGTTCTGATAGAATTTTATTGAATAATGTCATCCAAGATTCTCTCAAAAAGAATTATTTTAACTCTTATATTGCTAGGATGTTGGAATACCACTATGTCATTATTCCAATCATAAAATCATTTTCTTAGATAAGGAGTCAATGTATACAAGCAGTACTTACACCCTTATAATCAATTGCATACTAATGAACTGGAATCAGATCTCTTAACATACTTGTATTCCAAAAACTAAATTTTTAAAACTAATTAAGTTCTGTTTAAAAAATCTTTATTTTAAATTTAACGATAAATTTTATAAAGAAACGTGTCGTATGCCTATAGGATCTTCCATTTCACCAGTACTTGCCAACTTGATTCTGGAACGAATTAGAAAAAAAAATTACAGTTGTCGATGCTTTGACCTTTAGTTCCTTTCGTTCTGGCTCCTATTACATAATGTAAGAGATCGACCAATATTGATATATTTTTAGTTCTTCATTTCATTGCTGAGTTTTGTCGAAATTAAAAAATTTTCTTAATACAATTTGAGATTATTCCAACTTTTTAATCCGTTCGGGTTGCCATAGCTGTTATAGTAGTCATTCTTGAAGTTATTTTTAAGTTTGTATTATGGAACACAAAAATGATTGTAAACATGATGATCGGGACACAATAAATTCAGCTTTAATTTGGTATATAATACTTCCTCCACTTGTTCATCATTTATCAAGATTATGACTTTAAAAGTTTTTCTATCCACCTCGTACACTTGCACTAATTTCTTATGATGTCACCTTTTTCCGCTATATTGATGATATTTTTACCTGTGTTCCTGATGATGAAATTGATGATGTTGTTATGAGAATCAACAATTACCATTCAAAATTTAATTTCACAACTGAAGTTGAAGAAGGCAATTAAATCAATTTCATAGACCTTACTATCATTAGAAAGGATGAAGGTTTCATCACAAATTGGTTTAGGAAACTCACGTGGTCGTGCAGATGTTCAAATTTTCTCTCATACTCTGATGTTATCATAAATATAAAGATAGTGTCATCAATAAAATGATTGATAGAGCTGTTCAGTCATCATGTAACAGTTTTACAAATGCTAAAATACAGATAGCCAAAACTACTTTGAAAATTAATGATTATCCAAGCTCTTTTTTTGATAAATATATTTCTGCTAGCGGCTGCGAAACCCTCAAAATAAAGATAGATCGCACGGAATTTCAAAACCTTCCATAGATTATGGGTTAAATAGAGATTATATATAAATTATATACTACAGATTGAAATAAATCTATTAAAATCTGCTGAAATCCATTGACAGTTGTAAAAACTCCCAAAATCTTCAAATTAATTGAAGATCCTATAAATCTTAATCCTTAACTAAAAACGTTTAAGTATACTTTATTGCCTAAAATATGTTAGATTTGTTAATCGTATACTGGTCTAATAAAATGGACCTATATACCAACAATTATAACATCTTTTAATTAATTTTCTCACCTGCTTAACATCAGCTAATTACGCGTTATTGTGCTTATATCGATGTTAAAACTTAGAACATTTTTTCAACACATTTTTTATGCTTTTTTATTTTTCTCATATAAATCTGCCAGTTAGTAATCATTGGGGTCTTTGAAATCACTGGACGTGAATAAAAATAGATCCTGCGTTACCTGAAGATATATAATTACGAATCAACAAATAAGTTTTGTTAAAATATCTTGAAGGATTCTTCGTTCTATTATTTTGGAATTAGGAATATGAAAGGGAATGTGACCAGCGTGACATTTGTACACTAAAAAATTTTTCAGAATTGCAACAGTTTTTTAAAAAGAATTTTTGATTGTTTTTATGTAATTCCAAAAGTTTAACAGTATACGGACGTTTCGTAGATGCTTTTATTTACTTTCTTTAATGGGAAACTTTATATCTCAATTTGTGTAAATGTGATTTCTTGTGAGAAAAATGTCGATATGATAGGAATTATATGACTTAAGTATTACATGACCTTACCTCGAGTGACTAATCAATTTCGACCTTCCCATTTTTCTAATTATTGGGATCCGAACAAAACAGAGCATTTTACCTTACTGTGTCTAGAAAATATTAATTTTATAACACATGCACGATTTCAGTCCTTTTCGATGGTAAATTTTCTAAATTTTAAAAGTTTTGAAAATTTAGCCTAAATTCCTGCAATTGGAAAATTTTCCAAAATTTATATTAAAATAAATATAGTGTTTCGAAAATTCCTCTATATGAGCAGAAATCACACGCCGGATGTCGGATGTTTTCACATTGTTGCATTTACAATTTTATGTGGCTCATTTTATGTGCACTTTGCTACCTTATTATGATTAATTATCAAATATATATTTGCATCCTCATAGAGGAAGTCAAAACAAAGAACAGTCATATGTTAATGAGAAAAGATTTTCGGTTTGAAACAGATTTTTCAAATTATATAAACGACCATAACTTTCTTACTCTTCAAAACAATGAATCTATTTATTTCGATTCCAGAAATCTTTTTCGTTCTGCGTCAATTTTGAATTATGTTAATGAAAAAAGTTTGATCGTAATAAAACAATTTTTTAAATATTATAAATCACCAGGGGTTTACAACTCTTCCTGCGAACATTGATCTCCCCGTGAAGACCCGTCTAACCCTACGAGTGATGTACGATATTTTATTCGAAATCAGCATTTTATAAGATTGTAGGGCCATCTGAAAAGTAAGTCGTGATGTTTATAATATCTTTGGTCGTGAAAACATACGACTGACGTGGCAGTCGTCTGCTTGGCTGTGATCGTTAATCTCGTATGGCGCGAAATTTGAAAGTGGTTCGGCACAAGCTAGAGTACTATATATGGAGAATTCCGATCTAATTATATAAGCATGGTGGTTTCGAATAGATCCAAGAAGTGTGACATTCACATTGCGTTAAACATTTTTTAATTGAGGAACCTTTAATTAAATGAATTTGATTTTTTTTAAATTGTTATTATCACAAAGCTTCCTCTATCAGGAAGCAAAAATCAATATACTTTTTTTAAAAACTCCTTCAATTATCATGTAAAGATTGTACTATCGAGAGCCTATGTGAAGGATACAGGACGGTTCTAGAAATAATCTAATTTAGAAAATTTCTAAAAATCCTTTCGGACCCAAGCGTTTTATTTTACTTAAAGTAATTCTACCAAGCAACATTAAAATCGAAGAACCACCTAAATTTTCATATTTCTGGCATTACTACTCGTATTGTACCATTATAAAGCATCTATTTTTCTGAAATTAAAAATTCCTTTGTACAAAGGAACGAATAATGAAAGGGATGAATTTCTTTGACAAGAATTTTGTGTCACTGTTTTAATTTTTTCAGTTCTTTTATTCATTCTCGTATTTTCTCTAGGCACCTGTAGTTAAAAACAAAGCAAAAATATTTTCTGAAATTATTCTCGATAATATTAGAACACCATACCTTACAAGATAAAGAGACTGCATGAAGTAGAGGAAAAAAAGGAAGTAACAAATAAGACAATGGTCTTCAGCTCGTACTTTCTTGCCTACGACTCGTACTGAAAACATTACACTCATCCAAAAAGGCTCACTTATCCCCCTTGTTGTATAATATACTATTTTCTAGCAATTTTTCCATTTTTTCACTTACGTTTAATGGTCGATATCACAAAATGATAAAATATTTATTTTATTTACAAAAATATTTAAGAGTTTTTGATATTAGGAGTTCTAATTTGTATTACCATGAAATTGGAAAAGCAATGTGTTTAAAACAAACCTGCTTTAATTATCCTATTAAAATTATGGTTTCCATAATCTACTTGGAGTATTAATACTCGCGTATATACAAATTTATGGTCCGTAAACCTGTCAAGTTTTCGATTTAATTTTTGGTGCAAAAATTTATGAAAAATATAGAGGAAAAATTAGAAATTTCAAAAATATAATTCTTTTATATTTAAATGCACAAGTTAATTGTCATAAACGATTTATATAATTTTCTTGAAAATTCGTCGTTTTTGTTAAAAAATCATTTTTTTTTTTTGGTAGAAAATTGATCTTTGTGGTTGAAAATTCATCCCGTTTGGCTGAAAATGCAATCCTTTGATTGAAAATTAATTTATTCGCGTTGAGGATTCTCAACTCGATTACAAAAACTTTATTTTCAACCGAAGAGTTTATTGCTGAAAATTGAACTATTTCGGTAAAAATATTCAACTACTTGGTTCAAAATTAAACTATTTTTTTGAAAGTTCAAGCGTTTGACAGAAAATTACCTTTTTTGATAAATCATAGTTCAGAACTAAAAATTCAACTGTTTTAAAGATAATTCGTCTTTTGGCTTTAAAATTCTACAATTTTGTATAAAATTAATATTTTTGTGAGAACATCAATCTTCCAGGTAGAAAATTAAACTCTTTTGGCGAATATTTGTCTCTTTTGGTTGAAAATTCAACTCCTTGATTGAAAGATGAACTACATTGTAAAAAAAATTCGTTTTTAAGATTCACCTCTTTGGTTGAAAATTTAACTATTTTCTTGAAACTTTGTTTTTTTTTGTTGATACAAATTCGTTTTATTATCTGACAATTCAACTTTTTCATTTTTTGTTGAAAACTTATCTTTGTTAGTTGAAAATGCAACTATTTGGCTAAAAATTCATCTTTCTGTAGCCAGAATTAAATTTCTTGTCAAAAATTCATCTTTTCCGGATTAACCGTCAACAGGTTTCTGAAAAATTCCACTTTTTAGTTTTGAATCGTAACTGTTTTGTTGAAAATGCATCTACATATTTGGTTCAGGATTCAACTGTTTTGTTAAAAATTATTATTTTTTTCGTTGAAAAGTAATTTCTTAAGCAGGAATTGCATCTATTTGGTTAGAAATTCGAATATTTAGTTGAAAATTCAAGTATTTTGTTAAATTAATATTTCTTTGTTCAAAATACAACTGTTCTGTCAAAACTTCGTCCTTTTGAATTAAAAATTCATCATAATATTTTAAAAATACATATATATTAATAATACACTGTAAATCTGTTTCCAAAAAAGAGGGGTTAGGACATTGACGAAATATTGAAGCCTTAAGAACAATAACACATTAACCTCCTGTTTTTATTACAAGGTATTTGTAACATTTCGATCCTACTTTGGATAAAAAAACAATATTATATTTTAGTGTTACATTTAAAAAAATTATTGGTCCACAGTTACTATTTTATAACACTTTGTTATTGGGTTAGGGCTGCCTAATAGAGACACCCGGATTTCTTCTTGGGTCATAAACTCAACCTTGCCGCTGTCCATGTTTATTTTTGCCCGTTTTTGAGCACCAGATTTTATTGCGTATATTCCACGAAGATAATTGTTTTTCTCTATTATGGCAAAGACGTCACCATTGGACGTTGATAGTACCATTTTTTCTTCGGCTGGCATGGGCCCAAGAACACCGAATTTTCCCCGCAATTGAATTGGTTTATCGGGTGGAAAAGTGTATCTTCGAATTTCAAATTGCCGGCTCGGATTTACGTCAGGAGTAAGACGAATAAATCTAAGTCGTTCAAGTTCACATCCAAGTACGCGTAAACCAGATTGACTGGCAGGAGGAGACCTAGACCTGAGACGAACAGGAGGCTCGGCAGGAGAAGACCTGACCGGGGAAACCGCAAAATGAGGTCTGGCAGGAGGAATAGACCTTTCAGGTGATTGATTGCTATCAGGGAAATAAGTTTGCCGACGAGGAACACCAGGAATAGGGGCACCATTAGGTAAGCACTCGAATTCTGAACTCAACTCTGCAACAAGAAACAGAGGATTAAATTTTCATTGTGTATTATCCTCTTGCGTGAAAAGCCTAAAAACCTCAAAAAGTGCCAGATAATTTTCTCAGGTTATTTAAAAAAAAATGGCGTTTGATATACGTGCGCACCAGTAATTGCGATTCCTGCGATTGCAGCATTGGTCTTCAGCTCTTCGGATTTTCAATTTGCCTATTTTCCACACTTGCTTGACCAAATTTCTAACTTAGTTACGGGCCATCCATAAATTACTTAACACTTTTTTGGGGTGGGGGTGGTCTTGTATAGTATTACACAATTGCGAAAAACTGCAGAAAAGCTCAGAAAAAGCGTTACAGAGGTAAAAAATTTAGGCTAATACCTACTCGTTATAGGATGAGGATGTAAAAAAATTTTGTTTGACAACGTATTAGGTATTGTTGGATGGAGACTTTAGTTGACTACAATAATGAAATTCAAAATAATGTGCCCTTTTCTTTCCTCAAACATTATAGTGAAATTTCGACTTAGCCCCAGAAGGGTGTCGTCTTAGCCCCACGATTGGTCGCTCGACAGATTTTACATCACTTCATTTTTTTATAATAATTGATAAACGAAGCATCTCACTTCAAAATCAAAGGCGACATCTTGTAGCCAACTAAATTCTCGATCCAACAATACCTGATACGTGTTCAACCAATTTTTTTGCAATTAAAAAACGACTTGAAAAAAAGTGTCGGCTTAGCCCCATTCTCACGTACAGCTTAACAAATGTGCCTAAAATTATAGATATATATTATTATTATTGTATTCACCAATAGAATTGAGGATAACTGCCAAGCATAAGACGAGAGTAAAAACAATCCTCATCTTTTCTATTTAGAGAACAAACTGATTATTGTAATTATGAAGAATTGGATTAACAGTGTAACTGTCGAGTATTCCAGTGCTTTATTAGACTATATAAACAGATATCGTATATTGTTTATCTCAGAGTTTATAGGTGTCAAGCTTGTACTTCTTAGATATTTACATTCCATTAGAGTTAGCTTGAAAAAATTTTTTTTAGATTCGTTAAAACTGATATCACCATTTATATGATCTTTTACGTTTTAGCGAAATCCGTCGTTTACACAAGATTAATTTTATCGAAGAATAACTGGGTAGATAATGTATTGCCATTAATTATTATTACTGTTATATCTGATGAGTATATGCTAGGCTTGTATAAGTAATACAAAGAAAAATAACCTGAAAATAATATTTCATTGTCAGTGCAAAAACATTTATGCAACCATTTAACTCCAACGAAACATCAGATTTTTCAAGACTTAGTGTTTGAAATCAAAAATGTTTATCTAAAAACAAAGATCTTGTTGCTACATAAGCAGATAAGGGTATGGCTACGGACATCATGTACAAAGAACATGCTATCAAAAAGTTTGAATGTATTTCTAAAGGTAAAAAATCTTATATTGAAATTCATAAATATCCTATGATTAGTGTTCAACAAGAATTGAATGATCTTTCTATGATGCTGCACATTACATTATTTTAACATTGTTAATTGAACCTATACAAAACATTTGACGAAAAACAGAATTTTACAGTAAACACAGCTGGAATCTTAAAAAGAAAATTGATAATGTCCTTATTCCAAACAATCATAAAATCATTTCCTTAGATATTTAGTCAATGTATACAAGAATTCATCACACTCGTATAATTAATTGCATACAAATGAACTGGAAAGAGATCTCTTAACCCTTCTTTTTTTTGTTGCTTCTTCTTTATTTTTTTATTTTTTTTTTATTCTAGGGATTTAGGATTGAATCCAAGTATTTCTCGAAACCCGAAAATGCGACATTAAAAATTTAAACGCAAAAAACAGAGTGGGGTGTGCAGACACCCCACGTTGCTCTATACGTTCCACGATTCCACGTTGTCCTCGAAGGGTTAACATACTAATAACTCAAAAACTGAATTTTTACAAGTAATTAAATTCTGTTTAAAAAATTCTTATTGTAAATTTAACGATAAATTTTATTAACAGACGTGTGGTATCCCCATTGGATCTTCCATTTCATCAGCTCTTGCCCACTTGGTTCTTGAACAAATTGAACAAAAAACTGTTGCAGAAAGTCCTTATGATGTCGCCTTCTTTTGTCGCTATGTTGATATCTTCACCTGTGTTTCTGATGATCAAATTGATGATATTGTTACTAGATTCAACAGTTACCAGCCAAAACTTAATTTAACATGTGGAGTTGAAAAGAATAATCAAATCAATTTCTTAGGTCTTACTATCATCAGAAAGGATGAAGGTTTCATCAAAAATTGGAATAGGAAACCCACGAGGTCGGGCAGATGTTTAAATTTTCTATCATACTCTGATATTGAATATAAAGTTGGTGTCATCAATAGCATGATTAAATAGCTGCTAAGTTATCATGTGACAGTTTTACAAATGCTAATATCCAGATAGTCAAAAATAATTCAAAAGTTGATTTTTATTCAAGCTCTTTCGATGATAAACATATTTCTAATCGGGGTACGAAACCCTAAAAATAAAGATAGTTACAAGAAAAATGGAAAATTAGTGATTTATAGAAAAACTATAGATTATGGATTAAAATGATAATACAAAGTCTTGAAGGAATGCATGTAAAATGTTTAAAATCTTTTAAAATTGAATTAAAATTCATATAAAAAATATTTGAAATCTGTTAAAATCTGTTGAAATCCATTGAAAGTTGTAAGATCTCTTAAAGTCGCCGTTACGTCAAATTTTTCGTAATATGTTTAAAAACATAATAGACGTTTTCTAAATAAAAAAAAGGTTTTTAAGGTAAATTATTGTCTAGAAATAAATAAAACAATATTCTGATGTAACACTGAATGCTTTTTCAATACTTTTTTTAGACATACAAATATTGAAGTTACTTGAAAAAGTACTAATTGAAATTAACCAATTTAAAACTTAATATCTCCTAAATTTTCCCAGGAATTTTAAGAAAATTTGTTTATTTTCTTGAAGCCTTTCGAAATTCTTTTAAAGCTTCTAAAGTTTTTTTTTTGCAATCCTTAAAAATCTACATTTCTAAAAATCGTATAAAGTTTAAAATTCTTTTTGAATCTCTTTAATTCTTCTAAATATTCCTTGAATTTACTCGATTTATTTTTTATTTTGCAATCTTACCAAATTGAAACATTCTGCTTTAAAATATTCAACACTCTTTTTCGAAATGTTAGGAAATTTTTTGAAATATTTAAAAACCTTTTTTTAATTTTCTCTTGAAGTTCATTTTCAAAAATAAAAAATCATTTTCAAATATCTCTTAAGAAAATTCTATTTTTAATTTTTTCAGACCTTCTAAACCTTCTTATCTTTTAAAATGATTCAAGTTTTTCCTAATTTTTATAAAATTCTGCAAAATTAAAAAAATAGACTTAAAATCTTTTAGATTCTTCTCTGACCATTTTAGAATTTTTTTGGAATCTTTTTCAATAATCTCTCAAAATTAATTTTTCGAAAGAAAAAATCATTTTAATTCTTTCTAGAAACCTAATTTTTTTTTTAATTTTCGTGGAACCTTACAAAATTCTTAAAAAATCTTTACAAGTTTGAATTAGTTTTAAATCGTTTTAAAACTTCAGAATATCTCCTAAAATTACTCAGTTTTTTTCTAAACTGATGTAATATGGCTAAATTGCAAAATTTTTTAAAAAATTTCAGGAAAGAATTAAAAACGTTTTGTAATCTTCTTCAATTCTCTCTTAGAAATCATTACAAAACAATAATTTTAAATTTTCCCATATTCTTTTTCTACACATTATTGCAAAATTTAAAAAATTGACTTAAAATCTTTTAGATTCTTCTCTGACCATTTTACACATTTTTTCAAATTTTTTAAAATAATCTCTCAAAATTAATTTTCCGAAATAAAAAATAATTTTAATTCTTCCTAGAAACCTTTTTTTTTTTAATTTTTGTGAAACCTTACAAAATTCTTAGAAAAGCTTTACAAGTTTGAATTAGTTTTGAATCGTTTCAAAACTTCAGAAAATCTCTCAAACTTACTCAATTTTTTTCTAAAATGATGTAATATGGCAAAATTGCAAAATTATTAAAAAAATTTTAGGAAAGAATCAACAATGTTTTGTAATGTTTTTCAATTTTCTCGTAGAATTCATTACAAAACAATCATTTTAGATTTTCCCATATTTTTTCTCCGCACATTTTGAAATCTTCAAAACTTGAAATTATTCTTTTTAAATAAAACCTAAACCATTTAAAATTTTTTTAGAAATCTTGAATAAAGTTCAATCTCCTCAAATCTTTCATAATTATTAAAAAACATCTAATTTTTTTCGAATATAACTGTTTTGGTAAAAATTTGTCCTTTCTGATTGAAAGTTCATCTTTTGTGGTAAAAAATGTCATATTTCTGGGTTGGAAATTAATTTTTGTTTGTTAAAAATAAACTTTTTGTTGCAAATCTTTATAAGCCTCTATTATAATCTTTCTCCTAAAATATTTAGGCAAGGGAAAAAAAAGCAACTTTTTATCTGTCTTCAAGAAAGAGAGGCTTGGACATTGAGTTAGTATTGAAGCCTTGAGAACGATGACACATTAACTTTTTATTGTAATTGCGAAGAACTTGTAAAATTTTGATCCTACTTCGGATAACAAACAATATTATATTTTAGTTTTACATTTGAACATCATTGATCTACAGTTAATATTTTATAACACTTTCTTATTGGGTAAGGGGTGCCTAATAGAGCTTCCTGTATTTCTTCATAGGTCATTTCTTCAACTTTGCCATTGTACATGTTTATTTTTGCCCGTCTTTGACCTCCAGCTCTTATTGTATACATTCCACGAAAAAATTTATCATTTTCCAATATTGCAAAGACGTCACCATTGGCCGCTGATAGTACCATTTTTTCTTCGGTTGGCATGGGCCCAAGGACATTGAATTTTTCTTTCAATTGAATTGGTTTGTCGGAAGGAAAAGTGTATCTTCGAAGTTCAAATCGCCGGTTCCGTTTCACGGCGGGAATAAGCCGAATAAATTCAAGTCGTTCAAGTTCATATCCAAGTACGCGTAAAGAAGATTGCCTGGCAGAAGGAGACCTGGACCTGGGACGAACAGGAGGATTGGCAGGAGGCGAAGACTTGACCGGAGAATCCGAAGCATGAGGTCTGGCAGTAGGAATAGACCTTTCAGGTGATAGGTTGCTGTCAGGAAAATAAGAAGTTGGCCGACGAGGAACACCAGGAATAGGGGCACCATTAGGTAAGCACTCGAATTCTGAACTCAAATCTGCAACAAGAAACAGAAGATTAAATTTTTATTGTGTATTCTTCTCGGGCGCAGGAAGCCTTAAAAACATAAGAAAGTGTCAGATAATTATTTCGGGTGGTTCCTTCACAAATTGCGTGTGATATATGTGCGCACTGGGAATTGCGAATCCTGCGATTCCAGCGTTGCACAGTGAGTTTTTTTTTTTAAATTTTGTTCAAAATTCTGCTGACTGCTCAATTTTTGACTGATTCTAATAAATTTGTTTTAAATACTCGTAACGAATTATAATTTCATGTAGCACTGCTACTTTTGTAGTTTTCTGCAAAAAACTAACCTGAAAATATATGAACTTGCCAAGGTAGCTGAACCACGAAATTTCGAAAATTTTAAAACCATGAAATCGGTGATATCTTTATACACAAACCTTAAACTCACAAACCTCAAACACACGAACCTGTAACCCACGAACCTCAAACCCCCAAATCCGTAAACCCACAAACCTCAAACCCACGAACCTCAAACGCACAAACCTCAAACCCACAAAAATTATACCTCAAACCCACAAACCTCAAACCCACAAACCTCAAACCGACAAAACTCAAACCCCCAAACCCGTAAACCCACAAACCTCAGACCCGAAAACCTCAAACGCACAAACCTCAAACACATAAAACTAAAACCACAAATCCACAAACGCACAAACAGCAAACTCACAAACCTCGAACCAACAAAACTCAAACCACCAAAACCGTAAACCCACAAACCTCAAACCCACGAACCTCAAACCCACAAACCTCAAACCCAAAAAAAAATTAAACCTCAAACCTCGAACAAACAAACCTCAAAT
Source organism: Andricus curvator (assembly GCA_932195095.1). Classification (NCBI taxonomy): domain Eukaryota; kingdom Metazoa; phylum Arthropoda; class Insecta; order Hymenoptera; family Cynipidae; genus Andricus; species Andricus curvator. The sequence goes on from CAKNYM010052261.1 coordinate 314,113, forward strand.
CCGCAAACATGAAACTCCCAAGCCCATAAACCTGCAAACCTCAAACTCACAAATCCAAAAGTCTAAAACCCCAAACCCACAAACCTAAAACCAGAAATCCACAAGCCCACAAACGGCAAACCCATAAACCAAGAAACCTCAAACCCCCAAACCCGTAAACCCATAAATCTCAAACCTACGAACCTCAAACCCATAACCCTCAAACCCACAAAAATTAAACCTCAACCCACAAAAATTATACCTCAAACCCACAAACCTCAAACACATAAACATAAAACCACAATTCCACAAACCTCAAACCCACAAACAGCAAACCCACAAACATCAAACCCCATGTTCATAAAACTCGACATATAAGTACATCATGCAGAATAGTCCACAAACCCACCAACCTTTAGGGTTTAGGGTTCATTGATTAGGGTTTATGGGTTTCAGGTTTAGAGTTTGTGCGTTTGAGGTTTCTGGGTTTATGAGTTTACGGGTTTGGGGGTTTGAGGATTGTTGGTTTGAGGTTTGTGGGTTTGTTGTTTGTGGGCTTGTTGATTTGTGGTTTTAGGTTTATGTGTTTGAGGTTCGTGGGTTTGGGGTTTTAGGTTAATGGATTTTTGAGTTTGAGGTTTGTAGCTTTATGGGCTTGGGGGTTTCAAGTTTGTAGATTTGAGGTTTGTGCGTTTGAGGTTTTTGGGTTTGAGGTTTGTGGGTTTGAGGTATAATTTTAGGAGGTTTAAGGTTTGAGGTTTGAGGGTTGTGCGTTTGAGGTTTGTGGGTTTTCAGGTTTATGGATTTGTGAGTTTGAGGTTTGTAGGTTTATGGGCTTGAGGGTTTATGTTAGTGGATTTGAGGTTTGTACGTTGGAGGTTTGTGAGTTTACAGATTTTGGGGGTTTGAGGTGTGTGGGTTTGAGGTTCGAGGTTCTTGGGTTTGAGGTATAATTTTTGTGGATTTGAGGTTTGTGCGTTTCAGGTTTGTGTGTTT
>CAKNYM010052261.1:315187-329090 GCA_932195095.1 Andricus curvator
GGTTTGTAGGTTTATGGGCTTGGGGGTTTTAAGTTTCTGGATTTTAGGTTTGTGCGTTTGAGGTTTTTGGGTTTGAGGTTCGTGGGTTTACGGGTTTGGGTGTTTGAGGTTTGTGGGTTTGAGGTTCGTGGGTTTGAGGTGTAGCGGGTTTCATGTATAATTTTTGTGGGCTTAAGGTTTGAGGATTGTGCGTTTGAGGTTTGTGGGTTTGGGGGTTTGAGGTTCGTGGGTTCGAGGTTCGTGTATTTGAGGTTTGTGAGTTTGAGGTTTGTGTGTAAAGATATTACCGATTTCATGGTTTTGAAAGTTTCAAAATTTCGTGGTTCAGCTACCTTGGCAATTTCATATTTTTTTAGGTTAGTTTTTCGCAAAAAACTAAAAAAGGAGCAGTGCTACATGAAATTATAATTCGTCACAAGTATTTAAAAAAAAATTATTAGAATCGGTCAAAAATTGAGCAGTCAGCAGGATTTTGAACAAAATTTTGTAAAAAAACTCACTGTGTGTTGGTCTTCAGCTCTTTGAACTCGCAAATCGCCTATTTTGCGCACTTGCTTGGCCAAAATTCCTAACTTTTTATGGGAGAGGGTCTTCTCTGTTGTTACACAAGCGCAAAAAACTACAGGAAAAACTCGGAAAAAGCGTTGCAGAGGGTGGGAGGGTCAACATTTTAGGCCCTGAATTTCTTGCATATATCTTTAAGATTAAACTTCATTCATAACCATTCAACACAAGGAACTGTTTGCGAACAATCTTTCATAAAAACAATACCATTTGTTAAATTTTTCATCATAGCTAAAAAATCGTATAACTTAGTAAAGTAAGCATGTTCTTCAAGAGAAAATTTACTTTTGGTCGAACAGATCCAATTTCTGATGGAGTTTCCACCAAGTGGTAGTATCTTTGTATTTACTATTTGTTTTTTAGTAAAAAATTTTCTCACGACAGATTTTCCGACCCCCGCATAAGAAACAGTATGATGTTAAGAAATAATGTGTCAAAGAAAATAGCAATTGGGATGGAATGTAGATGAAATCGCACAAATTGTTATTTGTGTACTGCTCAAAAAAATCTGCTTAAAATTATAGATAGAAATTATTTTCATATTCACCAATAGAATTAAGTGTAACTGTCAATCCTAAGACGAGAGTAGAAAGAATCCTCATCTTTTCTAATTAGAGAAAAAATTAAAGTAATTATCAAGAATTTGATCAACAATATAACTGATGAATATTCCAGTTCTTTGTTATACTGCATATAATACAGGTATCGTATATAGACGTTATCTCAGAATTTATAGGCGTCAATCTTGTACTTCTGATATCACTATTTACATAATCTTCTATATTTTATCGAAATCCGTCGTTTATACAAGACTGATTTGTTCAAGAAGTAATTGTATAGATAATATATTGTCATGAATTATCATCGATATTAGATCTTAAAAGTATATGATAGGTATAAGTTTTTCAAAGAAATATAACATAAAAATAAATATTTTTTATTCTTAAATGGAAAAATAATTGTGCAACCATTTCACTTCAATGAAAGACTAGATTGTTCAAGATTTAGGTTTTGAAACTAAAAGTTTTCTATTTCAAAACAAATATCTTGTTGTTATAGAATCAGATGAAAGTAAGGCTATGGCCATCATGCACAAAAAACATTATATCGAAAAGTTTAAATATATTCTTAATGGTAAAAAATCTTATATTGAAATTCATAAATATCCTATGAATAGTACTCAACAAGAATTGAATGATCTTAATATGATGCTCCACATTACAATATTTCAACATTGTTAGTTGAACCTACACATAAGATTTAAGGAAAAACAGAATTTTTATCAAACATAGCTGGCATCACAAAAATGAAATTGATAATTTCATTATTCCAAAAAATCATAAAATCATTTCCTTAGATAATAAGTCTATATATACAGGCATTCCACACGCTCTTATAAATAATCAATGGCATACAAATGAACTGGAACCAGATCTCTCAACATACTAATATTTCAAAAGCTAAATTTTTTCGACTCATTAAATTCTATTTAAAAATTCCTATTGTAAATTTAACGATCAATTTTATAAACAAACGTGTGGTATCCCAATGAGATCTCCCACCTTATCAGCTCTTGCCAACTTGGTTCTTGAACAAATTGAACATGAAAATGTTGCACAAATTCTTCATGATGTCGCTTTTTTTCGCTATATTAATGATATCTTCACTTGTGTTCCTGATGATGAAATTGATGATATGTGACGCGATCCGACGAAAAGATTATAATAATACCGAATTTGATTATTTCCGAAGAATAAAATTCCCGCCAGAAATTGGCCGAATTATAACATATCCGAAATAGGAAATTTCCAAATGTAAGCAATTGATTTTATATTAATAAATATTATTTATTCATCAAAAACACAATAATTAAATATCTATATGAAAAAATTACTTTGAATGTTCAAAGTTTCTAAAATTATTGTTCGATTTTAAAACAATAATTGAAAAAAAAATTTGGGTCGACTGAAGAATCCCGAAAAATAATTTCTGGATGAAATTTGTTTCCAATTATTGTTATTTTTGATGCAAACAACAATTTTAGAAACTTTAAACATTAAAAATATTTGATTATTGTACATTTAATAAATAAATCATATTTATTTCAAAAAAATTTTATTTGTTTAATTTCGGGAATTTAATAATTAGGGAATTTTCTAGTTCGGATATTTTATAATTCGGCAATGTTATTATCCGGGAATGTTCAAATTCGGTAATATTATAAACTGTCGGGAATTTTTTCATTCGGGAATTTTCCAATTTGGTAATATTATTACTATTCAGGAATTTTATTATTCGGGAATTTTCCAATTCGGGAATTTTATCATTCCGGGATTTTCCAATGGCACGACTGAAAAATCCCGAAAAAAAACATTTCCGATACTGTAAAATTTCCGAATTGCAAAATTCCCGAACTATTAATTTCCCGAATTATAAAATTTCCAAATAATAAAATTCCCGAACAGTTTATAATATTACCGAATTGAAAAATTGCCTGATAATAAACTTCCCGAAAATTTATAATATTACCGAAATTGAAAATTGCCGAATAATAAAATTCCTGGCAAAAAATTGCTGAATTATAAAATATCCGAACTAGAAACTTCCCGAATTATAGAATTCCTGAATTTTAAAAATTGAAAAAATGGTTTTTAATCAATATTGTTTATTCATTAAAAACACAATAATCAAACATTTTTATCAAAAAAAATTTTTTAATGTTCAAACTTTTTCAAATCATTGTTTGAATAAAAAATAACAATAATCGTAGAAAATTTTTATACAGAAATATATATTCTTTCAATTAATATCTATCATTTTAAATTTTGACAATAATTTTAGAATCTTTAAACATGAAAAATAATTTTTTTTGTAAAAATATTTGATTATTGTGGATTTAATGCTTTCACGATGATTCATTATGATCAATTAAAATTCTAAAGCTTTTTCTGGTTTCAATCGTGTGCGAAACTATGAATGTTGCCAACAGGTCATGTTATTCTTATATATGAATTGTCTACGATGCCTGTGATTGGCCAGAGCGCCCTATGGTGGGGACTGGTCGAACTTGATTGGCAAATCAAGTCTTTTTTTGAAAAACCCGGGAGGACGAAAAGCCAAGTCGGATTAGTATTATATCCATTGTCCCTATTGATGTTATTAGGGTGTTTTAAGATTTCGATTGATTCTCTATGTTTTCTTGGAAATGTATGGCATGTTTTTTGCGATTAAGGTTGTTTTGTCAAATAAAATGCTATGTCCTGTTTCGATATGATGCTCAGCTAGTGCTGATTGCCTTAAATGTTTTAGCCTAACTTTACTCTCACGTTCCTTTACACGTTGGCTCACCGCCCTCCTGGTTTCTCCAATATAGACTTTGCCACAAGAACAAGGGATTTTAGATACTCCCGGTTCACTGAAAGGTGCCTTTTTCATCTTTAGGGTTATTTAGAAGTTGTCCTATTTTCGCAGGTGGTTTAAATATGGTTTGGATGTTGTGTTTGTTGAGAATTCTTCCTATCTGTTCTGTGATACCTTGAATTTAGGGTAGCATGGTGGTCGTTTTTCTCTCTCTTTCTTTACTAGGTTGTGTTGACTTGTTTTTTTGAGTGTATTTTCTAATTGGTTCATTAATTTGTTTGTTTGTGTAATCGTTTTGTATTAGCATTTGTTTAACATTTTGTAGTTCCTTTTGTAAGTTATCTTTATCTGTTATGGAGACAGCTCTGTATATAAGGGAGTTGATGACTGATTGCTTTTGAGATGAGTGGTGGTGGGAGGAGGCATGTAGATACCTGTTTGTATGGGTAGGTTTTCTGTAAACTTCACGTCCTAATGTGTTATCAGGTCTTTTGTAAACTAGTACGTCCAAGAAAGCCAATTTTCCGTTTTGTTCTATTTCCATGGTGCACTTGATACTAGCGTGTAACTGATAGATGAAATTGAAGAACTTGTGTAGTTCATCCATTCCATGTCAAATGATATGCGGTCCAATGTAGACCATATGTCAAATCTGAGAGTGTTCGATAGAAAAAGGTTAAGTTTTAGTAGTTTCTTGGAAGTAGTGTGCAAGGAAAATTTAGTATGTTGTATTCTTTCTAGCAAGAGAAGCAAACTTGTTTTATGTAGAATTGATTTGGATTTAGATGTTCCCAAATGGGTTTTCAACTGTAAGAATTTTGGGATGATGTTATTGTCCCTACACCGTTTTAAGAAAGCTAAAGATGTTAGTAGCTTAGCTTGAGAAGACCTGAGCTTACTAAAAGTGTTAGTTTTAGTAAGAAAACTCTCCCCGTAGAGTTCTTTAATAGTGGATTCAATGCTTTCACGATGATTCATTATGATAAATTGAATTTTTAATTTTAAAGCTTTTTCGGGTTTTAATCGTGTGCGAAACTATGAATGTTGCCGACGTTTTGTGAACATCGCAGTTCACTTCTTCAGGGCTGACCTGAAACTGAAGTTTCAGGTTATCTCACCTGTAATAGCCAACATTTTCACGGAAAATCTAGAAACTAAAATCTTTAACAAATCCAAGCTTAAACCGGAATTTTGGTGCCGTTACGTTGACGACACTTTTGTCATCTGGAGACGTGGACTGGATGAACTACACAAGTTCTTCAATTTCATCAATCAGTTACACGCTAGTATCAAGTTTACCATGGAAATAGAACAAAACGGAAAATTGCCTTTCTTGGACGTACTTAATTTACAAAAGATCTGATAACACATTAGGACATGAAGTTTACAGAAAACCTACCCTTACAAACAGGTACCTACATGCCTCCTCCCACCACCACCCATCTCAAAAGCAATCAGTCATCAACTCCCTTATGTACAGAGCTGTCTCCATAACAGATAAAGATAACTTATAAAAGGAACTACAAAATGTTAAACAAATGCTAATACAAAACGATTACACAAACAAACAAATTAATAAAGCAATAAGAAAATACACTCAAAAAAAACAAGTCAACACAACCTAGTAAAGAAAGAGAGAGAAAAACGACCACCATGCTACCCTACATTCAAGGTATCACAGAACAAATAGGAAGAATTCTCAACAAACACAACATCCAAACCATATTTAAGCCACCTGCGAAAATAGGACAACTTCTAAATAACTCTAAAGATAAAAAGGCACCTTTCAGTGAACCGGGAGTATATAAAATCCCTTTTTTCTCGTGGCAAAGTCTATATTGGAGAAACCGGGAGGGCGGTGAGCCAACGTGTAAAGGAACGTGAGAGTAAAGTTAGGCTAAAACATTCAACGCAATCAGCACTAGCTGAGCATCATATCGAAACAGGACATAGCATTTTATTTGACAAAACAACCGTCATCGCAAAAACGTGCAATAAATTTTCAAGAAAACATAGAGAATCAATCGAAATCTTAAAACACCCTAATAACATCAATAGGGACAATGGATATAATACTAATCCGATTTGGCTTTCCGTCCTCCCGGGTTTTTAAAAAAAGACTTTATTGGCCAATCAAGTTCGACCAGTCCCCACCATGGGGCGCTCTGGCCAATCACAGACATCGTAGAGAATACATATATAAGAACAACATAACCCTGAAAAAGTGAACTGCAATGTTCACGAAACGTCGGCAACATTCATATGTAGTTTCGCACACGATTGAAACCCGAAAAAGCTTCAAAATTTAAAATTTTAATTTATTATTTGATTATTGTATTTTGAATAAATAAATAATATTTATGAAAGAAATTTTTTAAATTGTTTAAACTCGGGAATTTTTCAGTTCGGATATTTTATAATTCGGCAATTTTCTGCCGGGAATTTTATTATTCGGAAATTTTTCCATTCGTTAATACTAAAAACTGCCCGAGAATTTTATTATTCGAGAATTTTACAATTCCGAATTTAACTTTTTGGGAATTTTATTGTTCGGAAATTTGATTTTTCTGAAATTCTGAAATTTCAAATTCGGTAATATTAGAAACTTTTGGGAATTTTCCAATGCGGGAATTTTATTATTCGGAAATTGTATTATTCTGGAATTTTCGAATTCGGTAATATTATAAACTGTCCAGGAATTTTATTATTATGGAATTTTCCAATTCGGTAATATTATAAACTGTTCGGGAATTTTACAGTTTCGGGAATTTTATTTTTCGGGATTATTTACCATTCAGTCGTCCCATAAAAGTCTTGAGTTGAAAAATTCCCAAATACTACAATTTTATTGCCGACAGTTAATAATATTAACGAATATGAAAGTACTATATTTTATAAAATACTATATTCATAAATATATAAAATAATATTTCAAATCTAAACAATAATTTTAGAATCTTTAAACATTTACAATACTTTTTTATTCAAATATTTGATTATTATATTTTGAATAAATAAATTCAGTAATATTACAAGCTGTTTCAAATTCGGTAATATTAGAAATTTTCGGGAATTTTGCAATTCGGGAATTTTATTATTCAGGAATTTTATTGTTCGGGAATTTCATTATTCCGAAATTTTATTATTAGGGAATTTCATTTTTCGGGAATTTTCAAATTCAGTAATATTAGAAATTATCGGGAATTTTCCAATTTGGGAATTTTATTATTGAGTAATTTTATTGTTTGGGAATTTTCCAATTTGGGAATTTTATTATTTAGGAATTTTATTATTTGGGAATTTTATTATTCGGGAATTTTACAGTGTCGCGAATTTTATTTTTCGGGAGTATTCAGTCGTCCTTCTTTCAGAAAGGATGGTGTCATAAAAATTGGTTCAGGAAATCCACGTGGTCTGACAGATATTTAAATTTTCTCTAAAGTTAGTGTCATCAACAACAGGAATAAAAGTTTTTTCTTTTATTGCTGGATTTTGTCGAAACTTGAAAATTCTGTTAATACAATTTGAGATTACTCAAATTTTTTAATCCGTTTGGGTTGTCATAGCTGTTATATCAGTCCTTCTGAAAGATATTATTAATTTTGTATTATGGAATCTAAAAATGATGGTAAACATGATGACCAGGACACTGTTTTTGTTCAACAATAAATGCTCGAGCTTTAATTTCGTATATAATACTTTCTCCACTTGTTCATCATTTTTCAATATCATGACTTCAAAAGTTGTCTCTATGCACCTAGTTTTCTAAAATTAAAAATGCCTTTGTACAAAGAAACGAATAATGAAAGGAATGCATTTCTTTGACAAGAATTTTGTTTCACTGTTTTTATTTTCTGAGTTCTTTCTCCCATTTTCCTATTTTCTCTAGCCACCTCCACTTAAAAACGAGGCCAAAATATTCTCGGAAATTATTCCCGATAATATTAGAACACTAGACCCTAAAAACTGAAGAGACTACATGAAGTGGAGGAAAAAAAGGAAGTAAGAAACAAGACAATGGTGAGGAAAACAGAGGCCGAATCGAGGTTGGAAAGGAGGGGTTGGAAAGAAGGGATAATGTGGAATGGGAGTTTGTAAGTGTATATGGTTCTGGAATCGATGCTGACCCAGCAGGTGGCTGTGAGCGTGTTGATGCTCTTTCTCTTTTCCCTTGTTCTTCGCGCTCGTAAAAATGCTGATATCGCGGAAGAGCACGTTCGTCATACGCAAGCTTCAAGATAAGAGGGCACCAAAAGCTCAGCCAATTTCTATCCGCGGGGCGGAATAGGCTCGGAGATACAAGAAAACTTGGTTACGATATCTTTTCCTATAATAATGTTTTAGCAGTTCGTAAAATATAGACAGGAAAGTTTATAGACTCTAGAAAGGTCCGCGAAATGCAACATGCTATAAGGTTTCTTCCTACTCGTGTGAAACAAGTTTTTCCCGCGTTTATTGATCCTTTAGGACTTGAAAATTCTTTGGAAAATTGATATCGTGAAGTAGGTAGTTTAGAAGAGAACATTTTCTATTTTATTTACCCTCTGGAGCATTTTGTAATATAGGTGAAGGATGGCAAATTGAAAGTGTTGTTCAAGGTTCTTATGGAAAAATCCATGTTACAGAGAAAAAGAAAAGTTTGGACACTTAAAAACTTGTTGTTAATGATTAAATCGCTTTTATTATAAAAATTTTGATTGCCTAGTACTGTAAAATATAATTATTCATGAATTAAAATAAATATAGAAATAGCTACATCGTCTCACATACGATTTTAGTTGAATTTGAAATTTAATCGAATTTCAGTAATCTGCAACTTTTATTTAAATGTGAGGTTTTATCTTAGCAGGAATTAGAAGCAAAAAATAAACTAATAAGGTAATTTATGGTTTTATATGGTAATAAGATGGTCTTAAAACACATTATAGAATTCTTAGTCCTATTGATGTCTTCCATTTTCGACACTGATCCATTTGTTTAATTTTTAATGTTCATAGTTTAAACTCATCACATTTGTTCAATTCTTTTGAAATTAAAGATTGGCAATTGAAGATCATTCAATTTTCATCGTGTATAATTTAAAATTACGTACTTTTAAATGTTTCGAATAGTTCAATCTTAAAGATTCACAATTGAAAACTGTTAAATTCTAAAGATGTATAAATAAAAATTCTTAAATTTTAATTATTTCAACATCAAAAGTCAAGTTTTCATTTCTATATCTTCCAAGGTGAAGAAATTTCGCATGTTAATAATTAAAATTACAAAAATTTCAAATTTTAAGACTCATAAGTCAAAGCTCTATAAGTTTGAAAAAATACAAGTTAAAGCTGTTCAATCGGAAGGTGTATAAATAAACTTTCTTGAATTTTGATGATTCTGAAGTTTTCAATTCTAAATTTTTCAAATTAAATCAGTTTCGAATGTGAATCATCAAAATTACAGAATTTTTATTTATTAACTTAAAATCCACATAATTTTTAACAGTAAATTACAATAATTTAAAATTTTTGAATTGCTGTAATGTTTAAATAAAAGTTGTGGGATGACTGTTAAAATCAAAAGACAAGTTTTCAATTCAGAATCTTTCAAATTAAAAAATTTCTGAATGTCAATCATCAAAATTACAGAATTTCGATTTGAAAAACTGAGAACTTACATAATTTTTCATTTAAAATTTTGAAGAGTTACAACTGAAAATTCTTGAATTTGAAAATACAGAATTGCAAATTATTCAATTATCAAGATTAACATATTTATAATTGAAATTTTTTCAATTTAATAGTTGCATTATTGAAATTTCTTAAATTTGGATGATTTTGAAAATTACAAGTGAAGTTTTCAATTCTAGATCTTCCAGATTGAAGTAATTTTGAATTAAATGATAAAAATTACAGAATTGTGAATTCTAAAACTCAAAACTTGCATCATTTTTAGTTAAAAATTTTCAAAATTAGGAGCTTTTCTATCATATAGATTTACAATTTAAGGTTCTATCATTTTGAAAAGTTACAACTAAAAATTTTTGAATTTTGAAAATATACAATTGCTAATTATTCCATTATCAAGATTTATATTTCTAACGTATATAATTTTGAACGTTTTTTTCAGAACGGATCAATTTTCAAGATCTAGAATGCAGAATTCTTCAATTTTAACAATTTGCAATTAAATTTTTTAAAATTTTTTAGACTTACAAGTAAAAGCTTTTTAAGCTGAAAGATGTATAAATGAAAGTTCTTAAATTTTGATGATTTTAAGAATAAAACTTCAAGTTTTCAATTCTAAATTTTCTGAATCGAAAGAAGTTTGAATGTGAATCATCAAAATTACATAATTTTGATTTGTTAAACATAAAAATAAAATTGCCTAATTTGCAACTGTAAATTTTCAAAATTAAAAACTCCTAAATTTAATAAATTTAAAATTCGAAGTTCTACAATTTTGAAGAGTTATAATTAAAAATTCTTGAATTTTGAGGACAGAGAAAAGGAAATGATTGAATGACCAAGATTTATATTTTAAAAGTATGTAATTTTAAACTTTTCTTTGGAATAGTTCAATTTGGAAGATTTACAATGTAAAATTTATCAATTTTTACGATTTTCACTTTAAACATCTTCAATTTCTAAGATTTAAAATTAAAACTTTCCAATTTAAAAAATGTATACGTAAAATTTCCTGAATTTTCATGATTCTGAAAATGAAAAGTCAAGAGTTTTCAATTTTAAATGTTCTAAATTAAAGAAATTTTTAAAATTATCAAAATTACAGAACTTTTAATTGTGCAACTTAAAATATGGATGATCTTTAATAGAAAATTTTCAAAAAAAGGAAATTTTTATTTCAAAGGTTCACAATTGAAAGTTCTACAGTTTTGAAGAGTTACAATCGAAAATTCTTGAATTTTGAAAATAGGGATTAGCAAATTTTTTAATTTTCAGGATTTATTTTTTCACAGGTATGCAATCTTTTATTTCATTCTATTCCAAAAAATTGTAAAATCTTCAGAATCAAATTTTTTAATTGAATATCTGTTAATTTCGAATGTTTATATTTTAATATGATGTTCTAAACGTTTTTTTATATGTTGTTCAATTTGATAGATTTTAAATTAAAAATTCTTCAATTGTGAGCAGTAAAAATGAACAGTATGTAATAACGATTTAAATTTCTAGAATTTCCGAAGCTTTGACATTGAAACATTCAATTAATTTTTCTATTTAGTGTTCCATTCTGAAGACTTTTAATATTTAAAAGAATTCAAAATTAGTAATAATAGAATTTCAATGCCTTTAAATTTTTATTAATTCAATTTTTAAAATTCTAATCGGAAAATATCACATTGTTATTGTTTTTAAATTCTCCTTTTCTTAAGATTTATATCTGAAATCATTCAATTTCGAAATTATTTTATTCAAAATAAAATTTTTCAATTTCGAACGGTTTGAATTTCCAATTTTTCAATTTTAAACGCTTTTATTCAGAAATGATAGAAGTTGAATTCCTTCTCATTCCATTCGAAATGCTCCTTTTTAAAAATTTCACCTAATATAAAATTGTTTGATATGAAAAGTTTTCAATTCCCAATCTTTCAATATATTTGAAAAAAATTTTAAACGCTTCCAATATATTTGTGCTATGCTCACCGAATTTCAGTGATCCCAGAATCGACCATTATCGATTATTGTTTCAAAACATTTTTAAACTTAATATTAAAAAAAAATTAATTAATATATATTCTTATATTGTTTATATTTTTAATGTCAGGAAATAAGAATCCCGAATCTACTACGATTTACTGCCAGTTATTAATAATTGAAAAAATGATTAATTTTTATCGATGAATTAGTTTCGAGTGGAAAGGTCAGGTTTTCGTCAGCCGAAGAGGAAAGCGTGCCGTCGGTCGAAAGTAGAAACAGTCGCGCTATAGTCAGCCAGTGGTAACATCCGTATTGGCAAGCCAAGCTGCAATATTGATCACGCAATAAGGAAAACTTTCTTTAATAGATTTTTTTGATTGGATATTCCTAGCTCTTCTGAATAAGTGAAAAAACACTTTTGTGTTCATATATCGAGAGAATCCAATTGAAAACTTGATTTAGATGCTCGAATTAATGAAAGTATTTTAGGATCTTATCCGGCTCTTTTCTTACCTCGAGTCCATTGAGGCAATTTTCCTCTCCAATAGAAATAAAAGCCCTTTTATTATTCAGAGGACCTATTGTCCGAAATTCTCCAGTGGACGATATATATTTTTCCTATATCGATAATATATCGATTTCTTTTATTTAGGTCCGGATGCGAATAGAGGGTTTAGATTTTAAAGTTGGAAAATGAGACTCAAAAGTCGCGTATTGAATTTAAATTCTATTTGAATTTTTAAATTATTTCAATATATTACTGAGGGGATAATACCCTCCCCCACCCCTCTTCCATGTAACAAGTTGTCACACAATAATGTAGGCGGGGGCGGCCCATTTTTTGAACTTTTTTTGTGTTGAATTTGTTTGTAACGCCACAAAGAAAGTTTTCAGTGCTATCACTCAGGGAGCATTTATATATTACGTAACGTTAATTCCGATTTTCTACCCCCACCCCCCATTTAACAGACCGTAACATTTACCCTGAGCTCCCCCTCGATATTTACTAAATGAAAAAGTGTTTTTTTAGAATCTCGAATAACTATTTATTTGTCAAAAGTTTTTGAACACCCAAATTCGAGTTAAAATTAGATTCTGAGATCCGAGAAGGAAGAAAATAAGTAATGTTATTTTGTTTTTAAATTTATAATAATATGATTTTTATAAGATTCTTGAGATAATTAAAAAATGATTATTGAATATTTCGGACGTGTCGAAATAGAATCTAGAAACATTTTTAAGAATTTTTTTTATTTCAAAATATTTTAAAAATCACTAGGAAAAATTCTAGTCAATTTAGAAGATATTTAGGATTTTTAGAAGTTTGGAAAAAATCAAAGAATATTTGATACATTTCCATAAATTTTTCAAAGTTTTAAAATATTTTAAATCAATGCAAAACCTCATAAATTCCTAAAAATATTTTTAACTGACTCAAATTTTTTTTTTAATTAAGAAAAATCATTTAACATTTAAAAATTGCCTTAGAATCTTCCCAATTTTTTCGTGAATATTAAGAAAATTTGTGTACTCTCTTAAAACCTTTCGAAATTTTTCTAAGGCATCTATAGTTTTTGTTTGAAGTTTGTAAAAATGTAGAGTTTTTCTTTTACATTTTTCAATTTTTTTCAAACTTAAAATTATTTTTGAATCTGGTCAAATCTCCTGAATATTTTTTTAATTTAATCGAAGTTTGTTTTAAATTTTTTAATCTAGCCAAATTGAAACATTTTGCTTCAAAATCTTCTACACTTTTTTTCTGAATTTTAGAAAATCGTTTGAAACATTCTGAAATATTTTTCCATTTTTCTCTTAAAATTAATTTTTCAAAATAAAATATCATCGAAAATATTCCCATGAATCTTAAAAAAATGTTGTTTTTATTCTTTTCAGATCTTCTAAGCCTTCTATTCTTTTGAAATTATTTTAATTTTATCTTACATTTTTTTATTTTGCAAAATTAACAAAATTGCTTTAAAATATTTTAGATTTTTTTTGCATGTTTTCGTTATCTTTTGAAATCTTTTGAAATCTTTTTCAATATTCTCTTAAAATTAATTTTTTTAAATAAAAATTAATCATTTTAATCATCCCTGGAAATCTTAAGCTTTTTTTTATTCTCCGGGTAAAATTTAGTTTACCGAGAATGAAAATGAAATAAAACCTAAGCCACGTGAAATTTTCTCAGATATATTTAAAAAAATGTAAGCTCTGAAAATCTTTCAAAATTGTTAAAAAGCTTTACAATTTCGTTTTGAATTCTTCAAAATAAGTTTTTGCGCTTAATGTAATTTTTCTTATCTCTTTGAAAATGTAAAAAAAGTTTAGAAATTATA
>CAKNYM010052261.1:329190-360964 GCA_932195095.1 Andricus curvator
TCAAATGAAAATCTTAAAAATTGAAGAATTTTTCATTGTAAACATTCCGAATTGAACTAAATATTTCCAGAAAAGTTAGAAATTACATAATTTTCAACTACAAACATACCAAATTATTGAATTTTCAATTGCAAATATTAAGAATTCAAGAATTTCAAATTCCAAGTCATTAAAATTGAAGTAATTAATTGAAGAATGCAAATTTTAAGTTTGACAATTAAAAATTCTTCAATTTTGATGATTTACATTTAATTTTTTTTTAATTTGTACGATATAGAATTCAAAACTCTCGACTTTTGATCTTCAAAATCATTCAAAGTTGTGAATGTTGATTTATGCTTCTTAAAATAAAAAGTTTATCAATTGTAAATCTTCAAATTTCAACCATTGGAAAAAAAACATTTTAAACTACATCTTTCTAAATTGTAAACATTAAGAAATGAAGAATCTTCAAGATAAACTTATTTTAAAAAAATGTTCAAAATTTCATGATTATAAACTATAAACATTCAAAATTTGGATTTCTCAAATCACTCAGAAAAACATTTATTTTAAATTAAACAAACAGTTTGTTTGACACATTTTTTCCGTTCAACCAATAATAACAGAGTAAAATTAAAAGATTCATTCAAATTCATCGATTCAAAGATTTTTTTTTCTAAGTGTATGTCTACCTAATAATTTTGAGGAATCAATTAATTAATATAATAGTTTAAACAACTATTTAGAAGTATGACATTAACCAAATACAAAAAATGAGTAATCTTTGTTAGTATATAAAAAAAAATTATTGGTTGATATAAAATATTTGTTCTAAAATATAATTTTATAATATTATCTGTCATCAAAAACTGTACACATACAAAATTTTCAAAAAATTTTGAAACCACTTGCAAAAATATTTCATATATCAAATTACATTCACGATTTTTTTCGGTATAATTATGCAATGCCGACATTTTTCATGCTGTTTTCTATAAAAACGACTAATGAAACGATAAAAAAAGGTTTTCTGTTTTAAAACAATATTTTGATCTGTTACTATCTTTGAAATATCTTTCAATTTTAATACGTCAGCTTATAAATTTTCGAAGGAATGTTCAATTCGAATGACATTTATTTTAATTAGGCTTTAATTATAAATGCAAATTTAATTAAATACACGTGCCTTTTTTAATAGCAATATCATGAAATGTAAATTCAAACCTAATTGATATTAGACTTCTAGATCTTTTACGCGAGTTTTCTCTCCATGGAAAACGAAAAATTGAATTGTAAACTTCCTTAGCTCAATTTCCATATTCTAGGTCCCTGAGGCTCTCACAAATCAGAAAAAGATTTTCCCAGGGAGGCGAAGATTGTGACATATGTATTCAAAGATGGGAATTTTGAATCGCTTTCGAAATAGCCTTTCAAATTATTCAATATGGAAGAAATGAAAGTAGTATTAAAAGTTAAAATAAAAAATATTTTTATATATAATGTTTGGGTCATAAATAAATTTTTTTTTTATTTCAGCCAAAGACGTGTAAAATTTAATCAGATCTTAGAAGGCAATTTTGAAATTATTAATATTGATCGCTGCTGAATGAATTTTTATAAACTTTTTTAGATTTCTACTAAAAAAATGATACAAGTGACTTTTTCGCCATTTTCAATAAAAATAGTCGTCTAGAATGTTTCCGAAACTTCTGACACTGACAAAATATTTTTCTACGCCAAATTCTCCTAACTGCAAAAGCTTTTGCAGTTTATGAGGCCACTGGAGCTCACCAATTTCTTTAGTAATATACGATTTATGATTTCTTTCAAAAACAATCATTTTTATTTTATTTACCCTAAGTTTGAGGCCCATGTTCTTCATACTTTTATTCAGTTTGCTCAACATTCTTTCCAATTCTTCGATTCATTCTGCCATAACAATCTTATCATCTGCGAACGCTAACCCACGCACCCTCACTGTCCCGAGATTCACACCTTCTTCGTCGATGAGGGCCATTCTCAGACACTTGTCCAATTGAATGATAAATTCAGAAATCATTTTTTAAAATACCGTTTTTAGCAACCTTACTTTACAAAAAGCTAATAAAGGTTTGAAAATTTAATTATTTTGGTAGAAAATTCATATTTTTGGGTTGTTAATTCAGCTTTTTTGTTAAAAATTCCTCTTTTAGATTTGAAAGTTAGTCTGTTTTGGTTTTGGATTCAAATAATTTGTCGAAAATTCGTATTTTATGTTTTAATTAAACTGTTTTTTATTGAAAATTAAAATACTTTTTTGTGGAAATATCAACTACTACATTTTTTGTTCAAATTTCATTTTTTTATCCTTAAGGTTGTGTTAGGGCGACCCCCACCAGAACACTACTAGAAAGTCTAGTAGAGCCCAGGCCAACAAAAGCGTTACGTTACTGATAGGGCCCCGACTAATTTTCCCCACTGGAGCCCGAATGGAAATAGATAAAACTCGTCAGAGCCCCACTAGAACCCTTTCGAAATTTTTGCACGGGCTTCGAGTTTTTCAAATTACCCAAACAACAATGCTTGCGATATTTTCGTGACACACCTATTTTTTGGAGAAGGATTTATTCTTCAAAATACTTTTTGTGACCCCACTTTTGATAAACATGAAATTAAAATTACCCATATTGTCTATTATGTCGGCCCATTCATATAAAGTAGATTCGATTTTCGATGCGTCAGAGAGGACGATAGGAAAGTGAAACTTGCTCAATTGTTCATTTAACTCCACCCGTCCAGGAGAGAGAAATTTAAATTTTATGTCAACAATAGAATTAATTCATTGGAGATTCTTGTGAACGCTGTTTGTTTAATGTTACCAGAATAAATTTGCGTTTGAGATGGTCGAAGGTGATATAAAATTTAATAACCTTTTTATTCTGCGCTCCTTAACCGCCCTTATCGTAATACTATTGTAAGTGATACTTTGCAGCTAGATAAATAAAATAATACTTTTTTCTCATCAAACTTTAACGAGATAATAAGACCGGATTTAATGGTGTTCTTAACCTAACGGAGAAAATGGATTCTTTATGAAACCCTGCATTTCTGCGACTTTTACGCAATAAGAACAATTTGATCTGTCATAAATTAAAAGAATTATTATTTTATCATTCACAGTGGTAATAAAAGTCAAATATCTAGATATATTAGAGGATTCCAAAGTAGTATATATTTTTTATAGATACTAGCATTATGTAAAGAAAATTTACTGAAAGTAAATTTAATGAAAAAATGTTTGAAAAAAATGTTTTTAAAATTATTTTTCGAAATGATTTTCCTTAAAAACAAAAATTAAGTCATTGAAACCTCCCAATCGAAAACTTTGTCTTCCCTACTCCACCTACTTCCTTCTCTCGTCACGTTCCCTCCTTGGAAAAAAGTACGACGGACGGACGGACGGACGGACGGACGGACGGATGGGCGGATAGACGGACACCCGACCGAAACTATAAGGGTTTCAGCCCGAAGCTACGAAACCCTAAAAAGCACGGGAAATCTAATACCGTAACGAGCTAAACTGACTACTTCTTTTACTTCTTTCATAAATTTAATTTCACGTCAGTGCCAGGTTCGGAAAAGATGAACTTACGTGTTTCGCAACTATTGATACTTTTTATGTGAAGACTAATAGGAATTGAGAAATTGAAAGGTTAATTGCCCTTTTAAATTCCACCAGTTTGGAAATGTGCCCGATTTTTCCCAAATAGTTCTTGGGCGACAATTTGGCCCCAATTGGGCGTCCTACTTGAATAAATGTAATTAATAAATCAAATATACTGCTTCTATATTAGGCTAGGTGCACTCCGACCATGAGCATGCAATTTGATTTTCTGCTCCAAATCATTAATTATTAAAACTTACATAATAAAAGCGTCTACATACGGAAACTTTGCTAGAGCTTGGATTGAATTTGCCCAGAGTGGGTTGATACATTTTTTTTATTGAAGTATAAACTTTGCAAAAATGGAAATTTTTGAGTTTCCAATGCAAAAAAAATCATTCTTTGGCTCAAAGAAACCTTGGTGTATCAAAATTTGACATTGTTTTAACAAAACGTTTTTTTATGGAAACCAAAATTTGGCGGAACCATGAAAAAAAGGTATTGCACAAATACCAATGAAATTATTTTGTTGTACGAATAAAACATGTTTTCTTACTGTATTAAATCTATTTCCTCTGTTTAGGTTTTTATACAATTTAAAATTACCCGCGCTTTTTCATGGTCTCATGTTGACCAATCAGAGTTCAGAACGTGGCATGGAACAATGCCAGCGCCCTCAGTCGTTCGTGCTTCGAGTTGCTCAGTGTTGTTTTCGTTGTTTTGGAGGACGCGTAATAGAGTAACCGCAAAAATCACGCAAATACAAAGTAAAGATGCAAGTGAAAAATAGTGCTTTTTTTTTAACAAAGCCAAGCTCATCTTTTTATAATACTTTCAAAATCTGTTTTTCGAAAAAGCAGTTTGACATAAGGATGGGAGAAGGAGAATGTGTCGACAATTTCATTCTTACACAACCTCATCCAAAAATACTAACTTCCGCCTTTAGAAACAAAATAAAGTGTGTATTCTTCGTTAAAATAACACAGAAAAAACTGAGGGTTCAGTAATGTTGCGGCTCAAGTAAAACTTGGGAACATTTAGAACTTAGGCTCTAAAGGAACTCTTATTAAGGGTTCCTTTTTAGTTCGTTCATATCCGATAGATGGCCATCGGCGGGTGCCGCCGTTTTCAACTGCGCATGTGCTGAAAAGCGCGGGCCTATTTGAAATCAATAAATACTATGAATAGTCATAGAGATAAATATTAACAAACGTTTTTTATTCTTCTTTAAAACAAATTAAATTAAATTATAGAAATACCTAGCTTCTTGAAAAAATTTAATATTAACCTAATATTGCAAGTGTATATTATATCATTTTAAATAGTCCCGCGCTTCTTGTGCATGCGCATTGGAAAACATTGGATTTTCAACGTAACCTTAAAAACTGTCACATTTCACGTGCGATATCTTCCTTTCAAGAATGACGCATGTATATGATTTTAGTTTCTACATTCAATTTTTCCCAGTGCAATATTATTTTATTCGAATTAGAAAGCAAAGCGTGCATCATCAACTTGTAAAATCTTTGAAGTGAGTCAAGGTAGAAGTGACGAAAAGGCTCTATTAGAACCATTTGAATCCACACTTTGGGTTCATTTAGAAAACATTTATAATTTTGGGTTCCTTTTCAGCAAAAGAGGTTCCTTTTTGTTGCAGCTCCTTTGGAACCAAAAATTGGTTCTAATAGAAACCCCAGTTTTTTCTGTGAAAATTTACAAGTTCAGCACATAAAAAAAACGTCTAGTGTGTGTGTGTGTGTATGTGTACGTGCAACAATGTGCGCCTCATACAGATTAGCGTCTTTGCTGTCGCTTTATAATATTAATATTATCTAAACCCATCTGTACAATTAATGGACAAGTTAGGTGCTAATTGTACATTCAATATAAATATATGATTCGCACCTAACACAGTGTTGGGAATTTTATTTTAAATAAAAGTCAAAATGGTATTTTTCTAATAAATGAAAAATAACCATTTTTCTACATTTTCATTGTATTATTTATATTTAAATAATAATTTTGAAAACCAAAACTTAGGACAAATGGTTAATTTTTGCTAAAGTCGGGACCAAATTTTTTCTTATAGAATCAAAAAATAAATGCACAGTTCAAAATGGGAAAAATTCCAATTATAAACCTTTAAAATTAATTTATTCAACATAAGCGTTCATAATAAAAAGATATCTTAAAATGGGAAATATTAAAAATAGAAAGATTTTCACTACAAACAAAAATTCGG
Source organism: Andricus curvator (assembly GCA_932195095.1). Lineage (NCBI taxonomy): Eukaryota > Metazoa > Arthropoda > Insecta > Hymenoptera > Cynipidae > Andricus > Andricus curvator. Next base: position 335,058 of record CAKNYM010052261.1, read on the forward strand.
TCACAAAGAATATTTTGATATTAAAATCTTTTTATATTGAATCCCTTTAGAATTTCAACTATTTTAAGTGAATTTTAATCGTTTAAAAATTAACTATTTTCAAATTGTTGATTATACTTTTCAAAATTCAACCATTTCAATTTTAATTGCAAGAGGAAAACTTATAAAAGAAAAAAATTGACAAATTAGTGTTCAGCATGAAAATTCGGAACTTTAAATTGTTACCATTTAAAATCAAAGAAATTATTCGATTACTCAGGTATTAGTTTCACGGAATTTAATTTTGGTCCTTTTTGATTTTAAGCAAAACAATTTTCCAACTTTTTAATTTCAAATCGTTTAATGTTCAACACTTCCTAGAAATTATTATTCATTCTTAAAATTTTCTAATCAAATATTGTTCAATTAAAATTTTTTTTTAATTTTCAATAATTCTAAGCCTTTAAATTCGAATTTTCTTAAAGCTGAGTTTGAAATATTCAATATTTAAAAAATATTTTCAAGTGAAAATAATTCAATTTTCAATCCCTATTTCTAAAATCTTCTCATTTTTACGGCTTTTGTTTGACAATTTAGTTTATTTAGTTTTTATTTATTGATTTGAAATTATTCAGGAGGCATATAGTTCAAAATTGTTTCAATGAAAATACTTTAAACTGAAAATTGTGCAACTATTAAGTCTTTCAATTGGATATTCTATAATTTTAAGAATTTAAAAACCAGATTATTTTGTACGTTTCAAATTAAAACCAAACAATTGAGACTATTCAAATCTAAAATCGATTTATTCAAAACTGACTAAAATTGAAACAAAATAATTTAGAGTATTTCAATCTAAAATTATTAAATTTTAAACAAACTATAAGAGTTTTCAATATGAAAATTTGAAGATTCAGGAGACTTAATAGTGAAATTGCTCAAAGCAAACAAACTTTAGTTAATAAAAATAAAATAAATCATAATAAAAAAATACCTCTTCATTTTTTGCGTTTACTTGCATCGTTTACGGGAAAAAAAATATTTGAAAAAAATTCCCGGTATCAACAATAGTCTGGCCCACATAAAAGCGACGGGACGCCTTTTGTATATTAGCAGAAATTTTGTAAAAATGTTGGAAAAAGGGTGGGGTTCTCCCGAAAATCACCTTTTCGTGTTTTCAAAATTCGATAAAAAAATATAATTTTTGATTTTAAAAAATATCACAAGAGAGCAAAAAATATTTGTTGTAACACTTTTCTAAGTGGGTAAACTTTTATCTAAACATTTTTTTACCTTTCGCTGTTTCCTAGAAAACTGAAAAAAAATTGATGTCCGGCAAGTTTTTGTTAGTATGAAGCAATGGTTTGCCAAGAATGAAACTCACAAGATATATAATACATATTGCCCGCTATATATAAAAAAATAGAATTTTCAAAAGTGGAATTTTTCAGGAAATCTACTTTCAAGAATTTTAGAAAAACGGCCGCGATTTCGTCATTTCTTCCAAATATTTTTATTCTCTTGGAATCAACATAAAGAGCAAGAATTTCTACGTCAAATAAAAAAAGGAAATCCTAATTGCCTAAACTCGTTCGGAAAATTAAAAAAAAACTTTCTGTGTCAATTTTTCAGAATTCGCAGGTAATGATTGAAACAAATCCAAAATATTGTTTTATTAAACTGGGAATAAATGAATTGTAAGATTATTATTATTAATCACACATGACAATTTTCATGAATTTATGGGGATGATTATTCTATAATTTACAGCGTTAATAAAAGTGAAACATCTCGAGATATTGAACCATTTCCAAGTAAAATTCGTCTAATTTTTCAACGCAACTTTTGCCCTCTTCAGTCAAGTTTAGAGAAGAAAAATGGGTCAAAGATAATATTTTGTAAATGAATCCTGATACTCATAATTTACGACTGAAGCTCACCCACTGAATTATTTCATTTTTAAAAGTAGTATATATTTCGTTATAGGTAATAAACATTAAATAATCACCATCATTCTGAAATCAGAGGAAAACTCTGAAATTTTTGTTAAATTGGTTGCATTTTGTGCCAAATTGATATTGTGAATACAATGAACTCTCACTTATCGCAAGACTCACTTATTCCAAGTATCTCTCGCTCGGATATTCCAAGTGGCGAAGCCAATTGGTCAGCGGATGACCAATTAAAAGAAGGCCAGAAGGGCAGCCAATGAACGTAGCTTGACAAAATCACTCCACGACTTGCGGTAGAGGTGGGGCCCCAGCAAACTTGGAATATCCGCATATTTACGATTATCGGCCCTTGGAATAAGTAAGAGTATGCTGTATCAAATAAGTCTATACCGAAAGATTCTGGTTTAAAATTCTTCAATTTCTAATGCATAAATTCAAACTATTCCATTTTTTCGGTTTTAATTTTAAAATTTGTATATTTTCAATTATAAATGAAGCATTTAGTTCCAATTAACTTCCAGTTCAAATTTGTTGAAACCGAAAAATTTTGAATTAAAAACATTTCATATCGAACATTTCTAAATGGAAGTTTGAAAATCGCGCGTTATTCTGTTTGAAACGTACAAAAGTGTCAAGTTGTATTAAACAATTTTAATTGAAAACATAAAACTGATTGAAAATAGAAAAAGTTTAAAAATGGAATTCGTACACAATTTTTATCGTGTCAATTTGATTGAAATTTTTTCACTCTCTGGACTGAAAAATCTTTTCTGATTAAAAATTCAATTCTTTTGTTAAAAATTCATTCGTTTTTATTAAAAATAAATTTTTTAAACTGAAAATTTAACTTTTCCATGATTGGTTGAAAATTGATCATTTTTAGTTAAAATTTCAACTACTAAATTTTTCACTGAGAATGCGTCTCTTTTGGTTGAAAATTCAACTTTGGTTTGAAGTTGAACTGCTTTGTTAAAGATTAATTGCATTGGTTGAAGATTTAACTATTTTGTTGAAAATTCTTTTTTTTTTAGTTAAAAATTAATTTTTTTTACTGAAAATTTAACTATTCTATTTTTGGTTGAAAATTGTTAGCCTTTGGATGAAAATTCAATTATTAGATTTTTCATTGAAAAATCATTTTTTTGAAAATTAAACTATTTGGCTTAAAAATTCAACTGTTTTGTTGATAATTCGTCTATTTGAATTAAAAATAAATTTTGTTAACTTCAAATTTAACTTTTTCATAATTGGTTCAAAATTGATCGTTTCAAGTTTAAAATTAAACCATTTGCTTAAAAATTCAGATGCTTTGTTGAAAATTTGTCTTTCTGATTTTACATTTCAAAAATTTGTTAGAATTTTGTTTTCTCTCTTGACACAAAAATCTTTCCTGGTTGAAAATTTAACACTGTTATTGAAAATTCGTAGTGTTTTTATTGAAAATGTATTTTTTAACTGGAAATTGGGCTTTTCCATTTATAGATTGACAATTGATTGATAATTAACTGTTTTTCATTTAAAATCAAAATGTTTTTTGTTTGTAATATCAACTATTGCATATTTCGTTGAGAATTCATTTTTTTTAGTTTGAAAGTCAAGTACTTGGTTTAAAGTTAACCTACTTTTCAAAAAGTTTATTCTTCTTGTTGAAAATTCATCATTTCAGTTGAATTTCTAAATGTTTCTAAAATTTAGTGATAAAAGAGAAACTTTAAATTGTAAATGATTTTTCAAGAATGGAAAATAATTATGTTCTTAACATTTTTCTGCCTCGTTACAATTTTTAAACTTTTTTGCATTTTTAAAAAGGCACGAAAAATTAAATTATGGGCAAAACTTATTTTGAAGAATTCGAATGGAAATTTAGAAGCTTTTAATAATTTTGAAACATTTGAGGAGAGTAGTTTTTTTTTTAATTTCTGGGAAAATTTTAAATGGCTTAGGTTTCATTTTATAGGAATAATTTTAAGTTTTGAAGTTTCCAAAATGTGTCGAAAAACAATCTGGAAGATTTGATTACAATTTTTTTAATTTTGCAGGATATGAAAAAATTGTTGGTAAAGCTTCCTGGGAAAATTTCAAAACATTTAGTGAATAATAAAAAACTTGTAAAGATTTCAAAAATTTTAAAAATAAATAATTTTGCTAGGAAAAGTTGAATGATTTTTAAAAATTAATTTTAAGAGAATATTTAAAAATATTTCAAAACATTCCAAAAGATTTCCAAAATAACCAAAGAAAAATTTGAAAGATTTTAAGGCAATTTTTTCAATTCTGCAGAATTTTAAAAAATTTCAGAAAAAATTCAAATAATTTAAAAAGAATTAGAAGGTTTAGAAGTTTTGAAAAGTTTAAAAACGGAATTTTTTTAAGATTCATGGGAACATTTTAAGTGATTTTTCATTTCAAAAGAATTAATTTTAAGAGAAAATTGGAAAATATTTGAAAACATTGGGTAAATAATGAAGAACTTGTAAATATTTCAAAAATTTAGAATTGCAAAAAAAAGCTTTTTAAGAACTTCGAAAGGTCTCAAGATAATGAAAAATTTTTATTGCGATTCCTAGGAACAATTAATTTTTTTTTTTTTAATTAATTCGAAGAGAATATTTCAAAATATTTCAAAACATTTCAGAAGATTTCCAAAATTTTTAAAGAAGAACCTGAAAGATTTTAAGACAATTTTGGTATATTTGCAGAATTTTGGAACAAATTCAGAAAAAATATCAAAATTTTTTTAAAGATTAAAAGGTTCAGAAGTTCTGAAAAGATTAAAAACAGAATTTTCTAGAGATTCATGGGAAATTTTTTCATGATTTTTCATTTGGAAAAATGAATTTTGAGAGATAATTTACAAAGATTTTCAAACATTTTTAAAGATTTCCTAAAATTTCGAAAAAGGGTGTATAAGATTTTGAAGCGAAATGTATCAAGTAGGCAATATTAAATTTTTTTTTTAAATTTGAGTAAATTCAAAAAACAGTGGCGGAATGGCATGGGGGCGCAGCCGGGGTTTCCCGGCTGTGCCCCTAATGCATGTTTTGGATCCTATATAGGAAAATATTTTTTAAATAAATACTAAATTATTCATATGGAAAAAGCAAAAGTGAGAAGAATATTATTTTCATGAATTACATTACGGCATTTTTAAATTATTTTTTCCGATGCAATCTAGAATATATATTTACTATATAAATATATTATTTATATTTTCTGATGCAATCTAAAATATATATTTACTATATAAATATAATAAATAAAAATATAAAATAAAAAAATATATAAAATATACTTTACTATAATAATTGTCATTTTAATTTATTATGATTTAAGCGTTTTTTCGTCATTTTTAATGTTATTATTATGAATTACTTATTTAAATCAAAGTTTAAATCTCCGCGGCAAAAATGCTTGAAAATTTACAGTCTCTGTGTGACAAGCTCTATGTTGGCAAACCTGTTTGCCAATGTTCATAGCTTTGACACGTTGGGTAGGTTGGGGCCAGGTGAGCATAGGGGGTAAGATGAGCCACTTAATTTTCTCGCAGGCTATCATTTCTTTGGTAACTGTTCTTTGAACTAATATCAGGAAGAACGTTGTCAAACTTCTTTTTAAAAAATTTTCGCTTAATGTTGAATAAATTTGAAAAGAACGAAAGCAAAACTTTCAAAACCTGTATTCCACTATTTTGTATTTGTCAATAATTCCTTTCTCCCTCACCCATCATACCGCCATCTCTCATACCTGGTTGGATCTTTGCGCAGTAAATGATAATGATATGGTTATAGAGTATAGTCAAAGAGAAGTACCTTCCTTATCTCACCATGACTTTATACAAATTAAGTACCAATATAAGTCGCCTAAACAGAAATCTACTTTTTACAGTACTTGGAACCATATAATTAGAAGTGTTATCATCTGTCTGTATTGATGGAAGGGTAAATTCCTTAAATACATTTGTATTGGATTCCAATGAAAAATTCTCTACACTCTGTCCATATAAACATAAGAACCTTCCGGCACCATGGATTACACCCTAAATCAGACTTAGAATGAAGAAAAGAGACAGGCTTTACAATGCAGCTAAGCGTAATAATTCCGTCTATTTGATGTCACAATTTCGCTCGTTGAGAAACTCGGTACAAATTGAAATTCAGAATAGCGAAATTGCATATAATACAGCTAGATTGTCAAACATCACTGATCCTCAGCACCTCCGGAATGAATTTCGCAGATTGGGTCTTATAAATCCTAAAAATACCTCAATATTTGCTTCAATTACTGCTGACGAATTCAACTCCTATTTCAATTTAGTATTAAACTTTTCTACAAATTCTAATCAAATTTCTTTTTCTGAATCTTATCTCTTGGAAAATAATAACATGACTTCACTGTTTAGCTTTTCTGAGGTGACACATTTTGATGTGTGTAATGCAATTCAATCATGTGAAAGCGACTCCAAAGGTGCAGATGGACTTCCAATTAGTTACTTTAAGAGAGGTATTGAGGTGTTAATTCCTCACCTCACGGAGATATTCAATCTATCACTTACATCTTCTACTTTCCCCGACACCTCGAAGAAAACAATCATACGACCCATACCAAATATAAAAAATCCAGTTTCTCCAAGCGATTATAGACCTGTTTCTTTACTATGTGCGTTATCTAAAGTTCTTGAAAAAATAGTACACGAACAGTTTGTTACTTTTCTCGAGACTAATAATCTTCTAGATGTATACCAAACGGGATTCAGAAAAGATCATGGTACTCAGACCGCATTACTCAAAATAAAAACTGACATTAAACAAGCTATTGATTCTCGTAAAATAACCATATTGGTTCTCTTCGACTTCAGTAAAGCGTTTAACTTAGTAGATCATGGTATTCTTCTTCGTAAGTTAAAAGAAATTGGTTGCTCCGATGCAGCCCTATCTTGGTTTAATTCCTAACTTTCAAATAGACAACAAGCTGTTATAAATCCTGATAATAATGAAAGATCGAACTGGCTTCCAATAACAATTGATCTTAAACTTTTCCTACGTATAGTACACTATATTATATATGCTGATGATCTACAAGTCTATATTCACTGCTTTCCCTCCGAAATATTCCAGGCAATTACCACTATGAATGAGGTAATCACCCTGCTTGTCTTATGAGTAAATGAGAATAAGTTAAAGATAAATGCCTCCAAAAAAAAGCCATGATCCTAGGTAACGCTATTTTTCTCAACAATATCGATCTCAATTCTCTCCCACCACTAATGCTAAATGACACTGTAATACAATATACTATCTCTGCTCGTATGTTATTTTGAATCCTACTCTAAATTGGAACGAACATATATACGGTATAGTTAGTAAAATAAATAGGACATTATATCCTCTTCAAGTGAGTATAAAATTTCTGGACAGATCACTTCGCAAAAAATTGATTTATACTCTAATCTTTCCATTACTAGATTATAGTTGCTTACACTGTTAGAAATGTTTGCAATTTTAGTATACATGGGCATATTAAATTTCCTATATGTTTACTTAATTAATTACACTTTGTAATTTTAGTGTACTTACGTATACTAAATTTCTTTTATGAAGTTATATGTATACATACATACATAGATTAGCAGTTCGAACTCGAAAGTTCATTACCTCACTACCCGATTCGGGTAGTGTTTCTAGGTGGATATTTACTACCAATGTGGGCCCACTGTTATATGTATACTAAATTAATTAAGTGTTACAGTAAGTTTCTTTCACGTATATGAAATTCATAGTATTCAGCTACGCAAGCGCGTTTCGATTTACGCGAGTCGGACGATGTGGCCGGTGGCAGGCTCGTATGCCGCTACATTTGTTTCTTTAAAAGGTATGTTTAATTTATTAACGTAAACGTAGCTTAACGATATGATTATTTGAAAATTAAAACTTTGTTCTTTAATTTCATTTTTCATCTGATCATGTTTACAGATGATGAAGACGGAGCCCACGCGAAACGGAACGCGTATACTGAATTTAATATATGCGTATAATAAATTTCGTATACATATATACTGAATTTAGTATACGCGTATACTAAATTTCATGTACGTGCATACTAAATTCAGTATATGCAGATACTAAATTTACTGTACTCTGGTATACTAAATTTAATTTCATGTCGTGCATTCTTGCTTCCATTACATATATACTAAATCTAGCACAGATTTTTCTAACAGTGTAGTGTATGATGCTATTTCACTTGAGCGGGACGTTATGTTACAACGAGCACTTAATGCTTGCGTGCGCTTCATTTTTGATCTGCCTAATTATTCCTCTATTTCATCGTATTTGAACTCACTTGGCTGGCTACGAGTCAAAACTAGGCGCCAATACTTTATGGCCGCAAATCTATATTATTCTAACAACAGGTAATCCTTCCTATCTTAGAGAGATGTTTATATATGTAGATGATGTTAGGCTTCCAACTACAAGGCGAGATCTAAATTTGCTTTACATTAATCCTTCCAGAACTTTCATGTACAATAACTCCTATATCTTCAGCTTTATTCTGGAATTCTCTTCCTGAAAATATTCGTAATGCGGAGAATTTGACGATTTTTAAAAAATAATCTTCGGCACCTCTTAACTGAGCAATCTCTACTCTAAGATCAATGTGTTCCGAATACTGCGAATATATGTATATCAAACTGATATTTAATTTAATTTATGGAAGTGTTTTTGGCTTAGGACTACCAAATTATTCCCAATTCTAATGTCTTAGATGAAATTTTGATTTTACTTGCAATTGTCATATGGGGCGGAATTAGCCACCTCTTCCTGTGCATTAACCTAAACCTTACTGTAGCAGTCAGTAGGTTAAGATGCAATGTTTCATTGTATGAGATTGGGCTGCATGTTAGTTATGGTGTAAACTTATAAAAAACTAATCTTGTCCTAAAAAATTCTCAGAAAAAGTTTGACAGCTGCACTGTTATATAGGTATATGTATTAGAAATTAATATGAGTTGCTGAGTTGCAACCAGAAGAGAGCACTGTTTTTCTGGTATCTTTTTTAAGTAACTTCGTTTGAAAACTCGTATAATGTTATAAAAATGAAGAAAACATTGTTTTGGTTTGAAAATACGGCAAACATATACACGGCTTAAAACCCCAGTATATATGAAATTCAGTGTCATGTAGTAGACCGGTCTAGTATTTCGTAGAGGTTATGATTGAGGTAGAGGTTAGGATTAAGGATTACATCATTTTAACGTTAAATACTTTAAATGTTCCGTAAAATTTTGGAAAAATATGTGTAAGATATGTTTTAATTTTATAATACTCTAACTTAACAATACTATTAATTATAAATAATATATAATAAGTCATTTAATTAAGTGGCCCATCCCTCCCCAGTGTCTGGCTCATCCCTTGCCAAGCATGGGGCGACATGAGCCAAGCGCACTACTTTTTTTTTCGTTTCTAATTTCGCATATACTTTTTTACTTATTTTTATCTTGACGAAATTATAATTACATTTTTTTCAGGTAATTTCAAGCAATGAATTAGCAAATATTAAATACTGACGTGAAAAGAAATTAACAATTTGTTGATATTTTAGACAAAAAAAAAATCTGCCGCCGCGCGGGCACATGCTCATCGCATGCTGCGCGCGCGGCTCGCGAATTTGAGCGCGTAACTTTTGGTTCTCGCGCTTCGCGCTCGATAACGTATTTGCCTCACGCGGCGCGCTTGGTGTTTGTACTTTCCCCCACATTTGTGCACAGACTTTTTAAAATTAAAGGTCAAAGCATCGAGAACTGTAATTTTGTGATTGTGAATTCTCTTTTGTTAAAGCTCCTTCGGCTTTAACGAACACATTCTCATCGAGAATCTCGTGCTTCGCATTCGATTTTGTCCAAAATGCGAACTTTTCTACATTATGGAACACTATTATATAAAATACATATTACATTTATTTTTGTACCTTGGCCCGGGATTGCTTGAAAAATGTATTATTCCAATAAATATGTATTATTACAATTCATAATATGCATTGGTATTGAAACAGACGTATTTGCATTGCCTTGTTTTTATAATTAAAAAAAAGTGCGCATCCTATAAAAAACATGTTTTTTATTTTTAAAATTTAATTTTTAAGGCTATTTTTTATGATAAAAATATAAATTACGCGTCCTATCAAAAAATTATTGATGACAGTAAATTTGTAGCTCCTTTTTGCGTGAGAAACTTTTGTCTATTAATTTTTTTCATAATTTGTGTCGTTTGTCCAAAAATTTAATTCTTTCATTTTCAATTTTATTGATTACGTATAACACAAAAACTACGCATCCTATCAAAAAATGATTAATACTATAATAACGAATTCGTAGCTCTTTTTGGGTGTGAAACTTTTTTCTATTTATTTTTTGTCGTAGCTTGTGTTGTTTGCCCAAAAATTCAATTTTTTTATTTTCATGTGGTTTTTTTACGAATAAAACAGAAACTACACGTCCAATCGAAAATTGATTATTAAAAAATTTGTAGGTCTTTTTTGGGTGCACAATTTTTGACGATTCATATTTCTCCGTATCTTACATAGTTTGACCGCAAAATTGAATTTTGGATTTTTCGGTTTTTTTTGTGTAAGTTGTTATAACATTCTTGTAGGGTGTTCCAAAAGCAACGTTTTCCTCCTCCTGAATTTTTTCATATCGTGCGTTGTTTGGCCTGAAATTTTAACTTTTTTTAAATTTTGTAAATGCTATAACGCTGGTATTTTTTTTTATCGAAAAAAGTCATGAGGATAAATTGTTCGTCTTTTTGATTATCAAAAATAACCGTACATAGAATTTTTAAATCTTGAAAAAATAATCTCAACAATTTTGAAAATGCTTCAACTTTTTGAATTTTTATCCAAAGTGACTGGCTAACGAACTTGACCTTAAATTTAGGACACTAAACCCTGGGTACCCAGTCCATCACTGTCAGGAAATATTTAGAAGCTTTAAAAATATTCAAAAATAATTTTGAACTTGAGAAGATTTTCAAGAATCTAAAATAACTGTAGATTTTTAATGACTTTAAACAAAAACTTTTGAAGATTTAGAAGAATTCCGAAAGATTTCTAGAGAATAAATAAATTTTCTTAAAATTCGTGGGAAAATTGGAAATATTTTTAGGAATTTAAGAAGTTTTGAATAGGTCCTAAATATCTTTTAAAATGACTCGAATTTTTCCTACTATTTAAATCCTCCAAAATAAAAAAAAAATCTTTAAAATTTTCTAGATTCTTTTTCGACATATCTGAGATATTCAAAAACGTTTCTTAATTTTTTCAAAAATCTTATGAAAATTATATTTATATAACTTTAAAAACAAGTTCATAATAATCACTTTCTTCGCCTCAAATCTCAGAATCTAATCTTAGCCCGAATTTGAATGTCAACAAAATTTTAAGAAATAAATAGTTATTCGATATTCTTAAAAAAAACATACAAACGTAGAAACTCTGAAATTTTAATTAAATTGAGTGGATTTTATGCAAAATTGATACTGTAAGTTCTACGATGTGGACAGTTGTTGAAATACTCTCTATGTAAATATCGTTCATTGTACAATCAGTGAAACAATACTGAAACAGGGACAACAGGTCAAACACATTAAAATGTTAATAGCTTCATAAAAACGTAAGCTTGCAGTTTATTATTTTTTTTATCTCTCTTAAAAAATGAACCAAGTTAATTTCACTATAAAAAATTAAAAAGGATTTTTCCTTCATTCATATTATTATAATTGTTACTTAACTTAACAATAAAAAAACGTTGAAAAAGAATGATGTTGAAGATAAAGTAACTATTCACAGTGAAAGTCAGTCAACTGACATCTTTCTCGGATGAAAATTCAACTATTTTCTTAAAAATTTGTCTTTTTATTCAAAAAATTAGTTAAAAATTTCATTAAAATTCTTGGATTAAAATTCAACTGTATGGTTGAATATTCAACAATTCTGTTAATTCTGTTTTTGGTTAAAAATTCAACTATTTCGTAAAAATTTTACTTTTTGTTTAAAATTAATGTTTGGGCGTTTCAAAGTCAACTGATATCTTTTTTTAATGAAAATTCAACTATTTTTTCAGAAATTTGTTTTTTCTTTGGTTAAAAGGTTAATTTTTTAAACTGAAGATGTAACTAAAAAAATTTTTTAATGGATCTTTTTTACTTCACAATTCATATTTTCTGACTGAAAACTCAATTTTTCTACAGAAAATTTGTATTTTGGCTTGAAGGTTTAACAATTAAGACAAAACAATTTTTTCTTTTATAACTGAAAAATGTTTATTTATTTAAAATTCGTCTTTTGGGTTTCCAATTCATTCTTTTCTAATTGAAATTGCATCTGTTTGGTTGAAATATCAAGTATTACACTTTTTTGTTGAGTATTCATCTTTTTAAGATGCAAATTCAACTATTTTGTTGAAATTAATTATTTTTTGAACATTCAATTATTATGTTAAAAAGTCATCTTTCCTAGTAGAAACGTAATTTTATTTCAGATTTTTCATTTTATCAGCCAATTGCGCATCAGAATAATCTGATTCTCAAGATAAATTGCTTGTCATGAATTTTCATGAGTAGCAACTGTCGAGTCAGATTTTCTGCACTTTCTTTAACGCAAAATAATTAAGTTTCAACGAATACTACTTGAACTATGTAAATCTGAAGAAACACTATTTGAAGGAAAAAATATTTGAGTGTTATAGAGATTTATAGACTAATAAGGTAATACGTAATTTTTCTCCCACCATGGAATTTTTTTAAACTGAAAATTGAACTATTCCATTTGAAAATTTATCATTTTAGATGAAAATTCATCTCTTTGGTAAATAATTACAATAATTTTTGCTAAAAATTCAACAATTTTATTAGAAAGTCATTCTTTTTGGTTGAAATTAAAGTGTCATATAGATAATTCAACTATTTCATTGACGATTACATTTTTTGTTAAAAATTCGTATTTTTGGGTTGAAAATTCGCCTTTCGTGCTTGCAAATTTAACAATTTGGTTGAATTTTTTTTACCTCGACTGAAAAATCTTTCTTGGTTGTACATTTAAACCATTTGTTAAAAATTCGTCTTTTTCGTTCAAAACTTCATCTTGTTTGTATAGAACTTTCAACTCTTTGGTTACAAATCAAACTATTTTTGGTAGACATTTTATCTTTTTTAGATAAAAATTCAACTAATTGGTTAAATATTCATTTTTTTTCTTCCGAATTCGTGTTTTTTTTTAAAAAGTTAATCTTCTAGTCCAGGAAGATGTTCATATGTTAACCTAAAATCGAGGGGTCGACCACTCCGGTATTCCTGGTACACTCACGAAATATTCCCATATATTCTTTCAATATTCCCAGATATTCCTGATATTCTTTATATTCCCAAATATTCTTGATATTACTTATATTCCCAAATATTCCCTCATATTCCTACATATTCCGAAGTATTCGTAAATATTCTGAAATATTTTTAAAATTAAAAATAAATAAATTTGTAACCAAATAGTTGAATTTTCAACCATAAAGATTTATTTTCTATTGAAAAGACCAATTTTCCAAAAAATCCCATACATTTTCAACTAAATAGTTTGAACAATGGGTGTGATGTTAGTCCAAATTTTATTTGAATAATAATTATTCGTTTATATTTGTTTCATTTCAAAATTTTTTAAATAAATAATTGCATGTTTATACTAAAAATATCAATTTTAACCAAAAATGTAATGGTTAAATTTCCCTTTAAGATAATTATTTTTGAATTAAAAAAAAAAACCAATTTTCTACAATACAATTAAATTTGAAAATAAACAACAGTTGGATTTTATAAACCAAAAAAGAATTTTCAAAAAAATACCAAATTTTGTAATTTTGAAGCCAAAATTGTGAATTTTCTACAAAACAGTTTGTCAACAAAAAAGTAACTTTTCAACCAATGAATTGAGTTTTCAACAAATTAGTTAAAATTTCAGTTAAAAATGAATATTTAACAAAAAAAATTTATTTTCTATAAAAAAAAGATAAATTTTCAACAAAATACATAAATTTTCAACCAAATAGTTTAATTTTCTACTGCATTGTTGAATTTTTAAGCCAAAAATACGAATTTTCTACAAAACAATTGAATTTTGAATAAAAAGGTTAATTTTCAATCGAAACAGATTAATTGTTAACCAAAAAAAGATTACCTTTTTACAGAAAGAGATAATTTTTAAACAAAAAAGATGATTGTTCAACAAAATAATTGAATTTTCAACCAAAACATATTTATAAGTCAAGGAAGAAAAAAATTGCAATTGCATTGTTGAATTTTTAAGCCAAAAAGGCGAATTCTCAACAAAACAGTTAAATTTTCAACCAAGAAGTGTGACTTTTGAACGAAATTGTTAAATTTTCGGCAAAATAATTCACTTTCATACCAAAAAAGGATATAAGAATTCATAACCAAAAATTTATTAATAGACTTTTCTACTGAAAACAATGAACTTTCAAGCAAAAATTATAATAATAAATAATAAAAATAAATAGGGATTTTGATCATTTACAGGCCAAAGAATAACACTTTAAATATCATCTGATATTAAAATAAATATATTAAAATAAATATATTCTGAAATACTGTCTCATATTCCCAAATATTCCCTCATATTCCTACATATTCCTACATATTCCCTGATATTTCCTCATATTCCTACATATTCTCTCATATTCCCACATATTTCAATATTCTTCATATTTTTTGTAATCCCAAATATTCCGATATATTCTATATATTCCCGAATATTCTTTAGGAAATATATTCCTCTCACATAAAAAATCAGAGTGGTCGACATCTCTCCAAAAATTTGAAAGAAAATAAGAGAAACTTTCGGTATCAATTTTTGAAAATTTACAGGTAATCTTTCGATGATTTTAACAAATCCAACAAAAAAATTTCGTTAAACTGTAAATAGATGGATTGGAAGATTATTATTATTAATAACAGGAAAAGAATTATTAAGAATTATCAGGAATTATTATTTTATAATTTATAGCGTGACTAAAAGTAAAACCTCTCGTGATTCGCGAGATTTTTCCTAATTTGGCTTAAAAATTCAACTATTTTATTGAAAATTCTTTTTTTTTTTTTTGTAGAAAATTAATCGCTTTGGTTATAAATTCATCCTCTTTGATCAAAAATGCAACTATTTGATTGTAAATTAATCTGTTTTAGTTAAAGATTCAACTATGTATTTTGTTGAAAATTCGTATTTTTTTATTGAATTTAATTGTTTTGTAGAAATTTTGCCTTTGGTTAAGAATTAAACTATTTTTATTAAAATGTAACTATTGGGTAAGAAAAAACTTTTTGGTTGAAAAATTATATTATTGCTTAAAAATTCTACCGTTTAGTAGATAATTCGTCTTTTTGGCTTTTCAATTCAGAAAATTTGTTCAAAATTGGTGTATTTTGTTGAAAATTTGTCTTTTTCGATAGAAAATTAATTTTTTTATAAGAAAATTCATCTTTTTGTTTGAAAATTCGTTTTTTTGTTGTTAAAATTAATTTTTTAAACGGAAAATTTAATTTTTGGTTCAAAAAATATTATTTTCAGCTATTTCATCTTCATAGTAGAAAATTCATCTTTCTTGGTTTTAAATGATATTTTTGATTGAAAATTCAATCATTTGGCTGAAAATACATCTTTGTATGCTCGAAAATTCAAATTTTTTTAAATCGTCCTTTTTGATTGAAAATTCTCCTTTTATGGTAGAAAAGTCATCTTTCTTGGTTGAAAACGCACTTTTTTGTTAAAAATTTAACTTTTTTTGAAAAAATTGGTCTTTTTGGCTTCAAGCTTCAACAATTTTGTTGAAAATTGATGGGTTTTATTGAAAGTTCGTCTTTTTCGTAGAAATTCATCTTTTTGGCTGAAAATGTAATTATTTGGTTAAAAAGTCATCTTTTTGTTTTAAAATTCAACTACTACTTGTTTAAAAGTTAAACTACTTTATTAAAAACTCATTTTCTTAGGATTCACCCCTTTAAATTAAAAGTTAACTTTTTTGTTGAAAATTCATTCTTTAGATTAAAAATTAATTTTTTCATCTGAAAATCTATCTGTATAAGTTAAAAAGTTTCGTTGAAAATTCGTTTTCTCCGGTTGAATTCAACTCGTCGAAAATTCTTTTTTTTTTTGTTAAAAATTAATTTTTCTTGGTTGAAAATGAACTTTTTTGTTGCAAATTCATCCGTCTTCGAAAAATGTCGTACTTTAGCTTAAAAATTTTAACTAATTGGTTGAAAGTTCAATTATTTTATCAAAAATTTTTGTTTTTTAGTGTTTGGTAGCCTTGGGCAGAAACCCTTCTAGTTTCCATCAGGTTGCCATCTGTCCATCGTACGTTTTTCCCATAAGGGGAAATGAGGGGAAGGGAAGTAGGGGAAGTTAGGGGAAAATAGAGAAGTGGTAGCAGGGTAAGCTAGGTAAAATAAAGGGATGGTAAGTAGGGAAAATGAGGGGAAATGAGGGAGGGGGTGTAGGCCAAACGAGGGGAAATGCGGGGATGAAAGTAGGAAAAATGTGGGAAGGAAAAGGAGGGGAAGTGATAGGAAATGATGAAAGCGGTAGCGAGAAAAAATGAGGGGAAGGGAAGAAAAGGAAAGTTAGGGAGAAGTAGGGGAAATGATTGGAAGAGAAGGGAGGGCGAGTAGGGTAGTGTGGGTAAGTATGGGATGGAAAGTGTTGGCTGGGGAAGAGAAGTGGTGAAAGAGTGTAAGCTAAGGAAATCTGGCTTAAAAATTTAACTACTTGGTTAAAAATTTAACCATTTAGTCAAAAATTCTTGGTTTTCAATGTCTGGTAGCCTCGGGCAGAAACCCTTATAGTTTCAGTAGGGTGTCCATCCTTCCATCTCACTTTTTTCCTAGAAGGGGAAATGAGGGGAGGGGAAGTGGAAGAAGGAAGGGCAAGCAAGAAAAGGGAAATTAGGGTAAGCGAAGGAAAACAAGAGGCTGCGAATTAGGGAAAGTGAGGGGAAGTGAGGGAGGTGGAGAATGCGAGGGGAAATCTGGGAATGGGAAGTTGGGGAAGTGTGGAGAGGAAAAGTAGGAAAAGTGAGGGGACGAAATGTAGGGTAACTGCAAGGGAATGATGAAAGCGGAAGCGAGGAAAAATGAGGAGATGTGAAGAAGTGGTAAGTAAGGGCAACTCAGGGAGGGGAAGTAGGGTAAATGATTGTAAGTGAAGGGAGGACTAGAAGGGTAGTGCGGGTGAGTAGGGGAGGAAAAATGATGGCTGAGGAAGGGACGTAGGAAAGGAGTGTGAGCTAAGGAAGTGTGGAGAGAGGAAGCAGAAGAGAAGGGGGAAGTAGGGAAAGGAAAGTATGGGAGGAGGTGTGAACAACTCAATTATCGTCTTAATAGGTCAAAAAACTCTTTTTTGTAGGCGTGCGGCGCTTTCTTTGTCTAAATTTTTGCTTAAAAGTTCAACTATTACTTGTTTGCTTAGAAATTAATTTTGTTGTGGTTTTGATGGAAAATTGAAATTTCTTGGTTGAAAATCAACTCGTTTGTTGAAAATTCAACTGTATTCGAGAAAATTCGTCCTTTGGTTCGAAAATTTCAACTATTTGGTTAAACGGGGAGGGGAATTAGGGTAAGCGAGGAAAAATAACGAGACTGGAACTAGGGAAGTGAGGGAAGGAAAATAGGTGGAAGAGAGGGAAAATTGTGAGACCGAAAGTGAGGGAAAATGAGGGGTAGGGAAGTAGGGGTAAGTAAGGGAAAATTAGGGAGGATGAGGAGAAAAAATGATTGAAACTGAAGGGAGGGCTAGGGTAGTGCGGATGAGTAGGGGAAGGAAAGTGATGTCTAGGAAAGGGAAGTAGCGGTAGAGGAGCGTTAGCTAAGGAAGTGAGGAAAGGGGGAAGTATAGAAGGAAGAAGTTAAGAAAGAGAGGGGGAAGCGAAGGGTGAAGTTAATGGAGGGGAAGTAGGAGAGAAGGGGTGAGTTAAAGTAGGGGGAGTAGGGGAGGGGAAGTATAGGAGGGGGAGGTTTAAACAATATATTTAACTTTCTAATAGGATACAAAACCCTTTTTGATTATTTATTCAGAAATTAATTTTGTTGTTGTGATAGGTGCACAATGACACACTTCTTCATAACTGTTCGGAATATATGGATGATAACGGCAGGAGGTATGGTTCAGTATGGCAGAATACTAACTAACCAGCCGAGCAATAGAAGTGAATAATTACCGCACCAACATTTCGCAATAGATGCAACTCTGAAAAAAGAAAAGAAAAACCTCATTACATTCGTAAATTACCTGAGCGCGAACAATTAAAGCAAGTAATTTTCTCATCCGAGAATATATTTCCCTACTAATTTTGTCACCTTCACGCGTTATAATTTACTTTCAGCTCTCCAACACCATAATCGCATTCCCATTCTCTTTGAACAAAATTCGTGATACAGAATAATCTATAAATTCATTTACTGCGCGCAATAAACCGAACTCTCGAGGGCGAATATTTTTATTCCAATAAAATGGTTAATGTATTTGTGCATTCGTCATAAAAGAGTCATTTATGTGAGGGGACATTAGACTTTTATGTGTCCTTTTAGAAGTCCTGCAAGTTTTTAAAAGAAAAAAACATAAAAATGTGGACTTTATGACGTGAGCTGTTGTTCTAGGGATTCCATAGATGCAACAGAATTGAAATTGGTGGGGAGAGTGGGGCCAAGCCGATACTGGCTTTTTCACAGAAAAATATAAACTGTGTGATTTTGGTTTTTTTAATAAAAGTGGGCCCTAATGCAAAAGTTTCTTTCGACGTTTGTGGGAAATTGTGTTTTTCTTTTGTATATCATCCTCCACTATAATCAAGGTATATTCATCTTACGTAAAAAAATGTGCTCAAGATGACACCTTTGTAAAAACCGTTTTTTCTGACTTAGAAGGTCTCAAAACGTAAAGATTTGATGAATACCTACGATGTCCAATTTTTCATAAAACTAATACCTTCTGATTATAGGATGAGAATGTAAAAAAAATTTTGTTTGAGAAAGTATTAGGTATTGTTGAATCGAGAATTTATTTGTTTTTGAATTTAGTTATCATAATAAAAATTTTAAAAATGTATCCTTTGCTTTTCTCAAATACTATAGTCAAGTGTCGACTAAGCCCCAGGGGCTGTCGACTTAGCCCTACGATTTCTCGCTCGACAGATTGTCTTCACTTTTTTCTAATAATTGATAAACAGAGCATCGTAGTTCAAAATCATCAGTAACATTTTGTAGCCAACTAAATTCTCGATCCAACCATACCTAATACGTTGTCAAACAAAATTTTTTTTAAAATCAAAATACGACTTTAAAAAAAAGTGTCGGCTTAGCCCTAATCTCCACTATTTATTTATATTATTATTTATGTGCACCGTCGGGCAAAAGTTTTTGCTACCTTTTTTATGGTAGAGCCCAGGATGAAGCCAATTTGTCTATTTTTCAGGAACATATTGCAAAAATAGTGTAAATTTCAAAGCTTTCTTAAATTCTCAATAACTTCCCTAATAATCAATATTTTTTTATGTTCTTGAGCTCATTTTGAAGCTATTTTTCCACTGTGTCGCAAAAATTTACCAGCACAAATCTAAAAGAAAATCCTATCACACTGCAAGAACTTGAAGTTGGCAAAAAAAAATTAGCAACAAAAGTTGGCAAAATTTGAAATCATCTTATCTGTAGGCAAATAAAAATAAAAATTAAACAAATATATATTTTTAGGGACTTTCATAGAACCTTCATGGTTATATGTTCCATATATTTAAATAAATGTTGTTTTCACCGCAAAAAATATTGAAAATTTTCCACCTTTTTTCTTACAACTTTCAGTTCTTGCAATGTGATAGGAGAATATTTTTAGATTTATGCACATAAGCTGTTGCGATAATGTAGAGAAGTAGCTTCAAATTTACTCCCAGAACATAAAAAAAAATTGATTATCACAAAATTTATTGAAAATGTAAGAAAACATTGAAACTTATACTATTATTGCAATATCTACTTGAAAAATAGACAAATTGGCTCCATCCTGGGCTCATTTTATACAGAATTTTGAGAAAATTTAACTTTTTGAAGAGAAAATATTTTAGCTCTGACATAATTAAAATTAAGAAAACTTAATCAGTCATCAAAAAAGAGACAGTTAAAAATTGTTGCACGCCAGTGTACCATATTTGGATCACATGCGGAGACCTT
Organism: Andricus curvator; assembly: GCA_932195095.1. Classification (NCBI taxonomy): domain Eukaryota; kingdom Metazoa; phylum Arthropoda; class Insecta; order Hymenoptera; family Cynipidae; genus Andricus; species Andricus curvator. The sequence goes on from CAKNYM010052261.1 coordinate 355,264, forward strand.
TTCTTGAAATTTTACTTCCGTTCATATTTTTTGAAGTATTTTTAAAGTAAATTTTAAAAGAATATTTATAGATTATACGCCCCTTTGTGACCGCTTGCGACATTTTGGTGAACGCCCTTCCCCTCAAAATTTAATGTGACACTGAGGATGATCTCCCTTCCTATTTTGAAATATAAATTAAAAATATGCAATGAATGAATTGAAAATATTAGATACCAGTATAAGAATACATTTTATTTATTTATGTCGACATTTTGTTCATTTAAGAACATTGCTATAATTTAAATTTCAGGGGGGTAGGGTAGAATGTTTCGTCAGATTAAACTTTAAGGAATGTTGCAAATTTTGCGAAAAATGGCCCCTCGTTTCCACCTTTTTTTAAGAATTCTTTTTTTTTCCTGTTTAAAACTTCTTTTTCTCGTTATTTCTGTTTAAATGTGAATTAAATTAATAGAACCGAGTAAGAAAATCCAACTATTCTTGGTTAAAAGTTAATTTATTTTGATTAAAAATTCTGTCACTATATTTTTGGTAAAAAATTCATCTCGTTTGGTTAAAACTTCTACTATTTCGTCGCTAATTTAATTATTTTGTTGAAAATCAAAGTATTTTGTTAAAAAGTCATCTTCTTTGGTCAAAATTTTAACTACACTTGGTTAAAAGTTGAAAAATGTTGTTAAAAATTCATTTTTTTCTTTGAAGATTCATCTCTCTGGTTGACTTGATTGATAATTTGAATATTTTTCTGAAATTCCGTTTCATTTTTAGTTTAGAAATAAGTTTTTAAACTGAAAATTTAAATATTTCATTTTTGATCAAAAATTTATCTTCTTTAGTTAAAAATTCAACTATTTACTTGAGCTTTCATCTTTTTTAGTTGAAAATTCAAGTACTTGGTTGTAAATTCAACTATTTTGTAAGAAAAACAAATTGTTTGGTTAAAAATTTAACTATCTATTTGAAAATGTAACTATTTTGTTAGAAATACGTTTTTCTGTATGTGTTGACAATTCAACAATGTGGTTAAAAATTTTTTCCTTTCAGGATTGTAAAAATTTTCTTGGTTGATAATTCAACTCTTTGGTTGAAAATTCATCTTTTTCGTTTAAAAATTGATCTCCCGGTAGAAATTCAATCTTCTTTGGTTCAAAATTCAACTGCTTGGTGAAAAATTATGCTGTTTTTCTTGAGGATTCAACTATTTTGTTAAAAATTGGTCTTTTTTGGTTGGATTGGACGCTTTTTTATATCAAATAGAAATAATTTTTGGTTGAAATATCAACTATTGCATCTTAGTTACAAATGTTTCTTTTTGGTTTTAAAATTCATCTCTTTTGGTTAAAATGTACATATTCAGTTGAAAATTGATCTGCTTTCATTGTGAAATTAACTATTTTGTTGAAAAGTCGTCTTTTTTCTTTGAATTCAGCTTTTATCATTTTAGATTAAAATCTTTTTTGATTAAAGTATCAACTATTACATTTTTAGTTGTAAATCCATATTTTCTGATTGAAAATTCTACTAAATGGTTCGAAGTTAAACTACTTCATTGAAAGTTGAACATAGTGAGCAGTAAAAGATGAAAATTTGAAGTTAGGAAGAATGCGCAAAATAATGATAGAGGTAATGGAGAAGGGAAAAAGCAGGAGGAAAGAGGGGAGGAAATGAAACAAGAAATTAGAAAAGAAACGGTCACATCAAGAAAAGAGATGATAAAATGGGACAAAGTTAGAAAAAGTTTAGAAACTGAAGATAAAAAGCTCAAACCGTGAGTTTTAAGGGGGGGGGGGGTTAATAATGAGAAGGAAAGGCTGAGAAAAATAGAAACAAGAATAGAGAGAAAGGAAAGAGAGGACAGAAAAAGAAAGCATAGTAATAAACGGTCTAAGATGAGAGGGTAAAAAACTGAAGGAAGAAGTGGAAGATGTGCGAAAAAGGGTATATGTTAAGGTAGAGATAAAGAAAGTGCTAAGTGTAGGAAAGAAAGCGGGAAGAGGTGAGATGGTACAAAAAAATAAAGAAATGGGAACATAAGAGAGAAGTGAAGGCAAAGAAGAGATCTGATATGGTAATTTTGAGAGGATAGAAGAAGATTTAACATGTTTAAAAAGAAATATGCGGTATAAGTTAAGGAAAATAGCGAAAGAGGAAATAAATATGGGGAAAAAAAGTGGGTTAAGTATTGGAGATACAGATAGAAGGCTAATGGTGGGATTAGCGCGAAGAAAGGGAAGAGTTAGTAAAAAATGTGTCGGAAAACTAGGAGAGAATGGAACGGGAGATAGGAAAATAAGAAATAGTAGAAAGTAAAAAGATACAAGAAGCGAAAGAAGGGAAGAATGGTGATAGGACTAAGGTACGAATGCATAACAGGAAAGAATAAGAAAGAGATGAAAGAACGAAGAGAAGAATTAATAGTGGAAGAGGTAAAGATGGGAGAAGAGGGGTGAAAGATAGTTGAGGTGTATTTGAACGGTGATATACAGGAGAATTCGGAAGAAATGGGAGAACTGATGAAATAAAATAAAGAGATTACACTTATAATAGGAAGAAATTTTAATGCGAGGACAGAATATAGAGGAGATATAGAGGAAGAAGGGAATGGGTAGGGAAAGAAATTGTGAAAGAGCTTGGAGGAGATGGGATGATTTATCTTAAACGATAATATAGATGGGATGAGGAAGGGGAATATGCCCGCTGAGGAAAAGAAAAGGAAACAGTAATTGATGGTGTGATAGTGGATAACGAGGTAAGAGAGAAAGTCAAGAAAATAGAAGAAGACATTATGTAGATTTGGATCGCTTTTCCGTAAAAGTGACATTAGAGGGAGTAAAGAGTAATAACAATATGGCTAAAAAGAAAGCATAGGTAAAGAGAGCAAGAATAGGGGATTCGTAAGTGGGATGAGAAGAAGAGTTTAAGGAACAGGTTATAGGTATATCAAAATAAGAGAGGGAAATCTAAACGATGAAATGGAAATAATGACAGGAGAAATAAAAAGAATATCAGATTGCACAAGAAAAAAAGAAGTTAGTAAAGAAGGGGATAGAAGCGGATGGGATGAAGAATATAAAGAGAAGAAGAAGGAAGTGGCAAAGGAATTACGAAAATAAAGAATATAGAAAGTAGTGAAGAAGAATATAGGAGAAAAAAAGAAGGAGCATACTGAGTCGTGTGATCAAAAAAGAGAAAAATAAAAGGTTTGAAGAAGAGGCGAACAAGGCTAGGACGGAAAAAAAGGTTTCATAGGTAGTAAATAGAGAGAGAAAAAGAAGGAAAAGTATAAACCAGGCTATTGAGATGTAGAATAAAAGAAATTCTCCATCCTTTACGTACGTTTCGGTACAATTGCGTACCTTTTTCAAAAGGTAAGATAAGACAAGACAAGAAATTGGAGATTGCATAAATACCAATAGAAAATTAGTTTTTCTTAAAGAACAGCGCAATTTCTTAATAAGGTGCAGAAATAATGCCTTATTTCCAACACATATTGAACAAAATGTAAATAAATATAATGTGCATAATTTAAATTATAATTTGATCTCTAAATTTAAAAAAACTAAATTTAATTTTCAAAGTAAAGGTCTACGTTTAGAAATTGAAAACATTGTAAAGAATATTCAAAGTCTTTTCACTCACAAGAGTTAAGTCTCCGATAAGTCTTTCAATAAATCTTTGATTTATTAAAAAGTAGGTCGTTAGCTTCTAATAGAGAAATTACTGATTTTAAATTAAACAAATGTTTAAGAAGAAGATGTAAAATTTAATATTCGTAAAACTGTTACTCAAATAAAAACTAACTTAACGGTCGCTGCTAACAGAGAGGATTATAACAGTACAGTTGAAAACATTCTTAAGAATGATAATTTATACAAGAATATTAAAACCATTATGGTTCCAATTATTGAAAATAAATGTCATGACATTGTTATCAGATGGGAACGTAGAATATTTATTAATTATCAATGTACATATCGTTTAAAAACTCACAATAGTTCACAGAAAAAGCTTATGTTCTCCCTAAAGTCCACAAGCATAATTTAAGTTGGAGACTGATTGTTTCTACTGTTGGTTCTCCCACTTACATCTGAATATATTTCAAATATTCTAAAACCTGTTTCTATTAACACTAGTTCGTTTATTAAAAATAGTTTGAAACTTACAAATATTTTAAAAAACAATAATGTACCAAAAAGTCATTCAATAGTTTCTTTAGATGTAGTGTCCATGTTTGATAGCATCCCACTAGATCTTGCTTCAGATTGCATTGGAGGAAAACTTATTTTAAATCATAACTTAACAAAAATAACAAAAAATGAATTATTAATTGCTACCAGAATGGTTTTCAATGGTTGTGTTTTCTCCTTTGATAATAAATTTTATAAACAAATTTGGGGTTGTTCTATGGTTTCCACCTTTATCCCCAGTTGTTTCTGATTTAGTTTTACAAGATCTTGAAGAAAGAGCTTTAAAAGTATTAGATTTCACACCTATTTTATACAAAAGGTATGTAGACGATATTTTAGCTATTGTTCCTACTGACAAGATTGAAACTTTATTAATAACGTTATAAACAATCTTGATCTGCAAATTATTAAAACTCAAAATGGTGATTTACTAACCAACTGGTATAAAAAACTTTCTTGGTCTGGCAGATATTTAAACTATAATTCTCATAATTTATTTGGTCATAAAATTGGTTTAATTAAAGGTTTAGTAGACATATGTGTTAAATCAAGTGATATACAATTTAGAAAAGAAATTTGGAATGAATTAGAAACAACCTCAATACATAATAACTATCCGCTTGATTTTGTCAATGACATTATTACAGAAAGTATTCATGAGATTGACAATAATATTAGTAAAATAAAAAATAAAAAAATAGAGTGATACTTAGAATAGATTCAAATTGAATGTTACTTTGCCTTACATTCAGGGTTTGTCTGAACGGTTAAGGAGTTCACTTAAAAAATTTAATATTAATGTTTATTTTAAAAACACAAATACTCTAGATAATTATTTATTAAACAAGAAAGACAGGGACTCCATTGAAAATTTATCTAACGTTCTTTATCTGATTGAATGTAAATGTTGCGATAAAGTCTATATAGGTGAAACTGGCCGGACATTAAAAACTAGAATTGCCGAACACAAAAAAGATTGTGAAGTTGGGAATTTTAACAAAGGTTGGTCACAAAATTCATGGAATTTTAGTCATTATTTTGATATTGGTTTTAAAAATATTAAAATATTAGCTACTGAAAAAAGTACTTATCAACGATGTATTATTGAGTCCATTTTTATAAACAAATTTCGCAATATTTCGGTTAACTTACATACTGAAATTCTGAAAATTAACCAAATTTACCAAAGTATTTTGAAATAATGTCACATTTTTTTTTTAGATGAAATAATTTTTTTTTTTACATATTTAAATTACGCTCTCATTACGTATACTGTCTTATTGTATCTCCATATTGTCACTTTCTGTTCGTCCTTCCTAACCATTATAAAGATCTCTTTTTCTATTTTTCAAGATGTACTTTTTTAAGTGAGTGAAGACTCTTTAATTTTTTAAACTTCTATAACAATTTTAGTGTTAATGTATAGAATTCCTGAAAACAAAACAAGAATTCAACGATTAAATTTGGACAAACACAACAAAATGCTCCTATTGCAATTCCTAAAAACAAAAAAA
>CAKNYM010052261.1:365964-402337 GCA_932195095.1 Andricus curvator
TCACTGACTAGTTACGAAAAATGGACGAGAAAAAAAGGGAAAGAAGGGACAAGCGTGACCGAACGCATATCTGTAACTGTTTTCTTTTCTTTATCTTTTTTCCAACGCAATCCTTTGTTTCTCGAAAAATAATGGTTTGAGGCAAAAAATGTATGATACAAAAAAGATTTATTTTTATACTAGCTAGAACTTTTGTAAGACACAGTTTTCAAAATTCTTCTTATTTACTGAGATAAACGAAAAAATCATGATTTTTATGAGGTTTCTTATGGTTTTTACCATGAAAACGTCCTTGTCGCCAATTTTCACTATGATTTTCGTAATTAGCGCATCAAAATACGTAAGTATATGTGGTTTCAACAAAATCAGAGGTAACCACTATTCGGCACTTTATCCTTATTTTTTATTTGTTTGAAGTTTTTAAATACTTGAAGTCCAGTTTAAATTAGATTTTAAATGTTTTTTCGAGATTTTTCGAAATCTTTTGACGTGATTCGATTTTTAGGGTTATTTTACTCTCTTGTAGACTGCAAATTCTTGAAAAGCTTTTAATTTTTTTCGGAATATTAAAAAAATCCACATTTTGTTTAAAATGTTTTGAAATGTTTTTAATTTTAAATTATTTTTAAAATTATTTAAATTTCCAAATATATTTTGAAATGATTCAAGCTTGAAATATCCTTTGAAATATAATTATTTTTTACTAAAAATACTAATAATTTTCGGCAAAAAAACTAACATAACATAACAGAAAATCTATCAGAATTCTTCAAATTTCAATACCAAAATTTGATTTTCTACCAAAAAATATGAATTTTCAAACAAATACATAGGTTTTTAATACAGTAGTTGAATTTTCAACTGAAAAAATTTTAATTTGTAACCATGAAGATACATTTTCTATAAAAAAGACAAATTTGGCTTTTTAACAAAATACACTAATTTTCAACCAAATGGTTGAATTTTCATCTTAAAAAGGTAGATTTGAAAAAAAAAATCCAATCATAAAGATAAATTTTTTGTAAAAAAATAAGAATTTTCAATAAAATGCATAATTTATTAAGGAACTAGTTAAAATTATAACGAAGTAGTGACATTCTTTACCAAAAAGATAAGTTCCTAACGAAAAATGTATTAGTTTATATATCAACTACAAGAAAGATGTTTAATAAAAATAAATTGAATCCATCTAAAAAAAAAAACAAATTTTCAACAAAATAGTTGAATTTTTTAATCAGGAAAGATTTTCAAGTCGAGAAAGAAAAAAAAATCAATCTAATTATGATTTGAGGGGAAAAATAATTTTTAATACAAATTACATTTTCGAATAATTATTATTTTTTTTCTAATTTGTTTTCAAGGATATATAAATATAATGTTCCGAATATTCTTGAGAAAATTCAAAAAGATTTTTGAAGATTCCATATATATCGAAAAACTATTTAGACAATTTTTTTTTATCGTACAGGTCGAAAAATTTATAAATTTTCGGAAATCTTTATAAGGCTTAAAATTTTCTTAATCTCTTAAAACCTTCTAAAATTCCTAAGCATTTTTTCAAACTGACTCGAATTTTTCCTAAAATTTTAAAAAATCTTTAAAAATAAAAAGAATTACCTTGAAATCTTCCAGATTCTTTTTCGATAGTTCTAAATTTTTTTGCTTATTTTTCCAAGCTTAAAATTACTTTTGAATATTTCAAAACTTTTAAATATCTTACAAATTGACTCGAATTCTTCTTAAAACTCTGTTATCTTGCAATTTAAAAAATGTTGCTTTAAAATCTTCCAGATTCTTTTTCGACATTTTTGAAAATCTTTTGAAATTTTTTGAAATCCTTTGAAAATTTCTTTCAATTGAAATTTTTTTTATACTCTCGAAATCTTTCGAAATTCTTCAGCAGCTTTTTAAATATTTTTTTATCTATTCGAAACTTCTAACACTTTAGAATATTTTTCAAAGAGGTTCGAATTTTTCCTACATTTTTTAAAAAATCCTGCAAAATTGACAAAATTGCTTTAAAATCTTGTAGATGTTTCTTCGACATTCTTGAAAATCTTTTAAAATGTTTTGTTACCTTTATAATTTTTCTCTTGAAATCAATTTTTCCAAATAAAAAATCATAACAAATTTTCCCGCGAATTTTAAGAACATTTTTTTATTCTGTTGAAAACTTTCAATATTCTTAAAAAGCTTCTTTATTTGGAATCTTCACAAATCAACTTTTTGTTTAAAATATTTTTAAATTTTCTCAAGATTTGAGTTATTTTTTAATCTTTTCAGAACTTCGAAAAGTTCTAAAAATCTTCCATATTCTTTTCTGATATATTTTGAAATATATAAAACTTAAATCTGATCTTTTAAAATAAAGCCTATATAATTTAAATTTTTCCCAGAAATCTTTAAAAAAATTTAATTCCTCGAATCTTTTAAAATTATTAAAAAGTTTCTCAATTTTTTTTCAAATTCTTCGAAATGAGGGTTTATTCATAATTAAATTATTCTTATCTCTCTGGAATGTGCAAAAATATAGACAAATGGTAGTGTGGTAGCAAAATTTTAACATCAGAATATTTCCCAATATTAAAAAATATTTTAAAATTAAAATTTTCTCTTTCATCAATAATTTTTAGACGCACTTACAAATCAATTTTATCGTGAAATCAAATTACTCATTTGGAAACGTTCATTCACAAAATTGATGGGGTGGAAAATTCGTAATCATTATTAGTAGATAAAAAAACTGAAATAGGCCACTAAAAGCAAGCCCCGTAAAGGTTAACACGTATTTCCCATTACAAAAAAAAAACGTTTTTGCAAATTTGATTAAGAATCATTTGACTTTGTTCAGTTAAACCTCAGAATTTTTTTTAATACTAGCTATTAAATGCGAATCAGAAAATACTTTTTGATTTTCACCCCCATAAACCAGTTTTATAGGGTCCCAAAAAATCCAATAAGTGAAAAATTGGATTTTGCGAGTTCTTGGCGCTAATTATTATTATTTGCAGTTTATTTTAGTACAAATTGTTTTGTATACATAAAGTATTAATTTATACTGATATTTAGTATTAACATAAATTGTTTAAACAATTTATTATTTCTTATCGCAATTTTTTCTTAGAATAAAGTTAGAAAGTCGCGTTTTTTTCTGAATTTTACAACTTGCTTTCAACTGTTCAGTTAGATCCAGGCAATAATCAATTAAAGTAAACAAAAATTATTGTTTGAACAATATATTGTTATTCATAACAATATCATAACAATATTCTCTCAGAATAATAGTAAAAATTTGGGTTTTTCCAGAAATTTTTCATTTTTTGTCCACTTTTAATTAGAGTGAGGTAATAATTAATTTAGGTTACTATATATTTATTACTATTATTTATAACTATCTTCACCTATAGTAATCCCAGATGTTTCGAGTTTTTTCCTGTAATTTTTAAATTTTTATCCACTTCTTACTTAGCATGTTAACAAACAGAATTATTTAACCAATTTATTATTATTTATAACTTATAATCATCTCTTACAGTAATACTAGAATTTGTTTATTTTCCTGAAATATTTAACTTTTTTTTTTAATTTTTATTTATGAACGAATATTTAGTGAACATCAGCAAGAATCATTTTTTGATAGTATTCTATTTTTTTAAATGAAGTATTTTTACGCTTTTTTCAATGTTTTTGAAAATATTAATTAAATGTATAGAATTCCTGAAAATAAAAACAAGAATCCAACGACCAAATTTGGACAACCACCATTAAATGCTCTCATTTCAAATACAAAAAAAATTTTCTTTCTGGATCAAAATAAATTTTTATTTTTGTACAGAAAGATTTTTCTTCTATTTACAATGGGAGCATTTTATGGTGGTTGTCTAAATTTGTTCGTTGGATTCTGTTTTTATTTTTGTCCAGAAATTTTTTGTTTCTAAGAAATTGTTGTTTTTTTTCTATTTACAATGGGAGCATTTTATGGTGGTTGTCAAAATTTGATCGTTGGATTCTCGTTTTTATTTTCAGTAATTCTATACATTAACTTGAGTATTGGACGCTAAATGGGATTTTGAATTTGATTTCAATCTAATTTAAAGTTCTTAAATTTTAATATATATTTATTTATTTATATTATTATATATAATAACAGCATTATTTTACAGACTTCCAAACATATCAGCAGGTTTTAAGGGATTCCAAAGGATTTCAATAAATTTCGAGAGACTTCCTCTGATTTTCAGGCTTCTAAAAGAATTTTAAGGGTTTTCCAAATATTTTAACTAATTTAAAAATATTTCATCGTTTTTCAGGAGATTTAAAAATATTTCCACACATTTCAAGGAATTTCGAAACATTTCGAGGGAATTTAGAGGATTTGAAGATTTCCAAAGATTTCCGGAGATTTTAAGGGATTTCAAAGGAGTTTAAGAGATTTCTAAAATTGCAAGGGATTTCAAAATATTTTGTATGATTTCCAAAGCTTTCTAAACATAACTGAACTTTGGGAAAATTAATTAAATATAATTTCAAGGGATTTCTAGCGAATTAAAAGATTGATTCTAAGGAATTTCAATGAATTTCCCAAGATTAGAAGCTTTCAGAGATTTATAGGAATTTAAACGGCTTTTCAGGAAAATTGGAATAAGTTTAATTTAGTTTCAATTTCCATGGATTTTAAGCGACGTCGTCAGATTTCATAACAATTTCAGGGAATTTTAAAGATTTCCAAATATATCAGGTGGTTTTAGGAGTTTCAAAGGATGCTAAGGCTTTTGAAAGAATTCTATGGGATTTTTAAATATTTCGACTAATTGCAAAAGGTTTCATTGGTTTTCAAGAGATTAAAAATTTTTCCACAGATTTCAAGGAAATTCGAATCATTTCAAAGGATTTTAGAGAATTTTTACCTTTTTTCAAATATGTCAACGGATTTAAAAAAATTGTGTACGATTTCCAAATATTTCAAAGGATTTCTAGCGATTTCAAAGATTTCAAAAGATTCTAATGTATTTAAAGAAATTTCTAAAGATTTAAGGATTTTATCAAGTCTCCAAGGATTTCAAGGGATTTCAAAGATTTCTAGGGATTTTGACGTTTTTCATAGAGAACATTAATGAATAAGTTTAATTCAAATCGTATCCAAGGGATTTTAAGAGATTCTGATGGATTTTAAGAGACACACAACATTTCAAGGGATTTCAAAGAATGTTGTTGAATGTCCAAAGAATTCAAAATATTTCTAGAAAATTTTGGAAAATAGAAGAAAGATTGAATTTCGAGGGATTCTAAGTGATTCCACAGATTTCAAGGGATTTTAAGGTAATTCAAGATATTTCGCAAAATATAAAGGATTTTATCAATCTCCAAGGGTTTCAGGCGATTTTAAAGATTTCTAGGCATTTTAACCTTTCTTCTAGAGTACTTTAGTGAATAAGTGTAATTTAATTTATATTCAAGGGATTTCAAATGAATTATACTTTACAGAATAAATTCACTTTTATCAAGGAATTTCTATGGATTTCAATCATTTAAGGAGAGAAGGTTAAGATTTATAGGACCTCTAATTTTATTTTAAGAGATTTTAAACAATTTACTGAAGTTCTTTAATAATTTGCATTATTTATTTAAATATGTGATCCATAATTTATCTATAATCTCTGTTTAACCTATTATCCATGGAAGCTTTTGCAATCTCATGCAATCCTATATAAGCTTGCAATCTAGTGTACACCAAAAATCCGAGTAATTAATCGCTCGGTTTAGGTAAAAATGCTGGGGGGTAATCTCGGCATGCAGGAAATTGAAGATCAGTAAGGGTAAAAAAATATATCACCAATTTTTCATTTTACCTCTACCTATCTCCATTTATAGGGTTTCGTAGCCCGAGCAAAAATATATTTATTAACGAAAGATCTTAGATAATCTTCAATTTTTATAGTATTTTTTACTATATGTATATTAGTATTTGTGAAACTGTTACGTGATAACTCAACAGCTCTATCAATGATTTTATTGATGACACTAACTTTATATTTAATATCAGAGTATGAGAGAAAGCATCTGCCCGACCACTTGGGTTTCCTAAACCAATTTGTGATGAAACCTTCATCCTTTCTGATGATATTGAAATCTAAGAAATTGATTTGTCTTTTTCAACTGCAGTTGTAAAATTAGGATTTAGGTGGTGATTGATGAATCTAGTAACAATATCATCAATTTGATCTTCAGGAACACAGGTAAAGATATCATCAACATAACGAAAAAAAGTCACATCATAAGGAATTTGTGCGAGAGAACAACGTGGACAGAAAGACTTTTGAAATCATAATATTGATAAACGACGAACAAGTGGAGAAAATATTATATACCAGATTAGAGCTGGAACATTTATTATTGAATAAAAACAGTGTCACGATCATCATGTTTACAATCATTTTTGTGTTTCCTAATTCAAACATGAGAATATCTTTCAGAATGACCAATATACCAGTTATCATAGCTCGAACCGATTACAAAATAGGAGTAATCTCAAATTTTGTAAACAGAATTTTTCAATTTCGATAAAACTTAGTAGTAAAAGAATGAACTAAAATCTATCAAGATTGGAGGAATTGTTACATTGTGTAATAGGAGCCGGATGATTAGGATTATTGAATTTGATAAGAGCAAATCTTCTGTTGACATGTTTAACGACGAAAGAGTTTGGATAATCATTCATTTTGAAAGTATTTAATCTTTTTTTGGTCGTCCCCTTTTCCAGGTTTAAGTGTGGGGGGGGGGGGCTACACATATACTGACTAGTTACGAAAAAGGGACGAGAAAGAAAGGGAAGAAGGGACAAGCGTGACCCAACGCATATCTGTAACTGTTTTCTTTTTCTTATTGTTTTTCTAACGCTATCCTTTCTTTCTCGAAAAATAATGGTTTGAGGCAAAAAGTGAATGATATAAAAAAGATGTATTTTTATACTAATTTATACTAATCAGTGACACGATCATCATGTTTACAATTATTTTTATGTTTCCTAATACAAACATGAAAATATCTTTCAGAATGACCAATATAACAGCTATCACAGCCCGAACGAATTGAAAAATAGGATTAAGTTACATTGTGTAATAGGAGCCGGATGATTAGCATTATTGAATTGCATAAGATAGTATTTTTGACTAATTGTACATAAACATTTTCAAAAATGTTACTTGATAACTTAACAGTTCTATCACTCATGCTATTGATGACATATTTAATGTCAGGGTAAGAAAGAAAATTTAAACATCTGCCTCCCCACGTGGGTTTTCTGAACCAATTTGTGATGACACATTTCTGATGATAGTAAGATCCAAGAAATTTATTTGATTGTCTTTTTCAACTGCAGTTGTAAAATTAGGTTTTGGCTGGTGATTGTTGAATCTAGTAACGATATCATCAATTTGATCTTCAGAAACACAGGTGAAGATATCAGCAATATAGCGAAAAAAGTCACATCATAAGGAATTTGTGCAAGAGTACGAGGTGGATAGAAAAACTGTTGAAATCTTAATATTGATAAATGATGAACAAGTGGAGAAACTATTATATACCAAGTTAGAGCTGGAACATTTATTTTTGAACAAAAACAGTATCACGATCATCATGTTTACAATCATTTTATGTTTCCTAATACAAAAATGAAAATATCTTTCAGAATGACCGATATAACAGCTATCGCAGCCCGAACGAATTGAAAAATAGGATTAAGTTACATTGTGTAATAGGAGCCGGATGATTAGCATTATTGAATTTGATAAGATCCAATCTTCTGTTGACATGTTTGTTAACGAAAGAGTTTGTATAATCATTCATTTTTCAAGTATTTTTAAATATTTGTATATTAGCATTTGTAAAACTGTTACTATTCATTTTAGTGATGGCATATTTAATATCAGAGTACGAGAGAAAATTCAAACATCTGCCCAACCACGTAGGTTTTCTGAACCAATTTGTGATGACACCTTTTTGACGATAGTAAGATCTAAGAAATTGATTTGATTGTCTTTTTCAACTTCAGTTGTAAGATCAAGTTTTGGCTGGAAGACAGGTAAAGGTATCTTCAACATAGCGAAAAAGCAAGGTGACATCATAAGGAATTTTTGTAAGAGTACGAGGTGAACAAAGAAACTTTCGAAGTCATAACATTGATAAATGATGAATAAGTGAAGAAACTATTATATACCCAATTAAAGATTGAACATCCATTATTGAACGAAAGAAGTGTCACGATCATAATGTTTACAATAATTTTTTGTTTTCCCTAATACAAACAAGAAAATATCTTACAGAATCACTAATATGACAGCTAATACACCCCGAACGGATTGAAAAATTAGAGTAATCTCAAATTTTGTTAACAGAATTTTTAAATTTCGACAAAACTCAGCAGTAAAAGAAAGAACTGAAAATCTAACGAAGATTGGATGAATTGTTACATTGCGTCATAGGAGCCCGATAATTAGCATTATTGAATTTGATAAGATCCAATCTTCTGTTGACATGTTTATCAACAAAAGAGATTGGATAATCAATAATCTTTTAAGTATTTTCGACTATTTGTATATTAGCATTTGTGAAACAGTTACGTGATAACTTAACAGCTCTATCAATCATGTTATTGATGACATTGATGACATCTGCCCGACCACGTGGGGCTTATGAACCTTTTTGTGATGACATGTTTCTGATGATAGTAAGACCTAAGAAATTGATTTGATAGTCTTTTTTAACATCATCTGTAAAGTTATGTTTTGGCTGTTAATTGTTGAATCTAGAAACAATATCAGCAACTTGATCATCAGGATTCAGGAACACAGGTGAAGATATCATCAACAAAGGCGAAAAAAGAAGGCAACATTATAGGGAATTTGTGCAAGAGTACGAGGTGGATGGAAAAGCTTTTTACGTCATAATATTGATAAATGATGAACAAGGTGAGAAAGAATGATATACCAAATTAAAGCTGGAAGATTTATTGTTGAACAATGCTGTGTCACGATCACCATGTTTAAAATCATTTTTATGTTCCCCATGAAAATATCTTTGAGAATAACAGTATAACAGCTATTGGAGTAATCTCAAATTGTTTAAACAGCATTGTTTAATTTCGTCAAAATTCTACGGTGAAAGAAAGAACAACAAATTTATCAAGATTGGATGAATTCTTACATTATGTTATAAGATCCAGATAATTAGCATTATTGAATTTGATAAGATTCAATCTTCTGTTGACATGTTTATCAACGAAAGACTATGGATAATCATTAATTTTTAAAGTATTTTTGACTGTCTGTATATGTTAGCGTTTTTGAAACTGTTCTGTGATAACTTAAAAGCTCTATTAATCATGTTATTGATGACACTAACTTCAGAGAAAAAAAATATCTATTGGACCACGTGGGTTTCCTTAAATAATTTTTGTTGACGCCTTTATCCTTTCTCATGATAGTAAAATATAAGAATTTGATTTGATTGTTTTGGGTTATAATGGTTGAATCTAGTAACAATATCATTAATTTGATCATCAGGAACACATGTGAAGGTATCATAAACACAGCAAAAAAAGTCACAACATAAGGAATCTGTGCAAGTGTTTTTTGTTTAATTATTTCGAGAACCAAGTTGGCACGAGCTGGTGCAATGGGATATCCCATGGGCATACCACACATTTGCTTATAAAATTTACCGTAAAATTTACAATAAAATTTTTCAAACATAATTTAATAAGTCGTAAAAATTTAGTTTTTGGAATAATAGTATGTTAAGAGGTCTGATTCCAGTTCATTTGTATGCAATTTTCTATAAAAGTGTAGAGAATGCTTGTATATATTGACTCATTACCTAAGGAAATGATATGATTGTTTGGAATGACATCAATTTCATTTTTGAAATGTCAGCTGTGTTAAATAAAAAATTCTGTTTTATCTTACATTTTTGTAATAGGTTTAACTAAAAATTTTGAAAGATTGTAATATGGATCATCATCGAAAGCTGTAACTGGTATAATTGGTATATCTGGATATTGAGTTTTTGCAAAGCCATAAAACCTAGGAGAATTGCCATAATGTTATTTCAACATCCTAGCAATATCAGAGTTAGAATGATTCTTTTTAAGAAATTTTTGGATGAGATAATTCAATTCTTTTTGAAGACTATTCAAAGGATATATATAAATTTCAATTTCAGTTTTTTTATCATCAGGAATATATTTACGCTTTTCAATATAATGATCTTTGCACATGATGGTTGTAGCCTTAATCTTATCTGCTTTTAACACAACAGGATCTTTGTTTTGTTATAAAATCTTTTAGTATTAAAAGTTAAATCCCTTCAAACAATTTTTTTCTGCTTAACTTTGTTTAAATGGATAAAATTGAAGAAAAAGTGAAAAGCGCAGTAACGATAGATCTTACATTAGTAAACATTGTCACGAACAGATTTCGTTGTAAGTACACAAACCGAGTGAGGAAAACTGCATTGGAGAGAAGTCTAGAGTAATTTCCATTTCAGGACTCGCTTCCAACCCTCTTTCCCAAATCTTTTCAGTTAGCACATGATGTGCGAAATACATTCTTCCAGCGCATCCTATTCGAGGATTTTGTGAAAATCTATTTCCATGTTACGAGATTCCATTTATATCCCCAGTGGGTAGTAGTTGAAAACTATCGAACGCTCCCGTAAGACATCCTTCAAGGCAGTTGAATCCTCCTACCTGACAGTAACCCTTCCTCTTGGATAGACAGGCACTAAGGATACAAATTTCTTCACAGAAAATTTCCATTCGCTGAGGGAATAACCACGCACGATAGTTTGAAAAATACGCGCATTACTCCAGATCAGAAATCGTTTCATTTCCAGGGATTAGATATGAAGCTTTTTATTTTCCGTTCGGCAACCGAATAGTCCAACTTTCAATCGAAAGAGGCGAATTTTTAACCTAGTAGTTAAATTTTTCATCTTCAAAGACGAATTTTCAAACGAATAATGGAATTTTCAAATAAACAATAATGAACTTCAACCACAAAAGTACTTTTCTACCAAAAAATATGAATATTAAATCCAAAAACATCAATTGTCAACAAACCAGCTGAATCTTCGAACAAAAAAGACAACCTTTTATATTTTAATAAAAAAACTTCAATTTACCCAAAAAAGACTAATTTTCAATAGAATAGTGGAACCCAGATTAAAAAGATTGATTTTTAACTAAACAGCTGAATTTTTAACAACAAAAAATATCAAATTGCTAAAGATCAATTTTCCACAAAACAGTTAAATTTTCAAGAAAAAAAAATGTTTAACAAAATAGTTGAATTTTCAACAAAATCTTAAAATTGTTGATAAAATAGTTGAATTTGTAACACCTAGTTAAATTTTCAGCCCACAAAGATAAACGTTCAACCGATTACTTGAAATTTTAACAACAAAAATTAATTTTCAACCAAATGGTTGAACTTTAAGAAAAAAAGATTAATCTTCTACCAAAAATATTTCCAAGTAAATAGTTAAATTTTCAAGCCAAAAAGACGAATTTTTTAGAAGATGATGATTTTCTACCAAAAAGTTTGAATTTTCAAACAAATACATAAATTTTTAATTAAGTAGTTGAATTATCAACTGAAACAATTTAAATTTGTAACCATAAAGATATATTTTCTATAAAAAAGACAAAATTTCAACCAAGTGCATACATTTTCAATGAAATACATAAAGCTTCAACCGAATTGTTGAATTTTAGAACCAAAAAGATTAATTTTCTACCAAAAAGGATAATTTTCAAGTCAAGAAAGAAAAAAAAATTCAATCAAATTATGATTTGAGGGGAAAAATAATTTTTAATACAAATTACATTTTCGAATAATTATTTTTTTAAATTTTTTCTCAAGGATATATAAATATAATTTCCAGAAGATTCTTGAGAAAATTCAAAAATATTTTTAAAGATTAATCTCTAAAAACCTTTTGGAATTCCTAACCATTTTTTTAAACTAACTCGAATTTTTCCTAAAATTTTAAAAAATCTTTATAACTAAAAAGAATTACCTTGAAATCTTTCAGATTCTTTTTCGATAGTTCTAAATTTTTTTGCTTATATTTCCAAGCTTAAAATTATTTTTGAGTCTATTCAAAACTTTTAAATATCTCTCAAATTGACTCGAATTCTTCCTAAAACTTTTTTTTAAAAAAAGAAAACAAAAAAGAAAACCTTTTAAATTGAAATTTAAAAAAACTTCATTTGAACAAAAAAGACTAATTTTCAATAGAATAGTTGAACCCAGATTAAAAAGATTGATTTTCAACTAAACAGTTGCATTTCTAACAACAAAAAATATCAAATTGCTACCAAAGAGATCAATTTTCCACAAAACAGTTTAATTTTCAAACAAAAAAGAAAAATGTTTAACAAAGTAGTTTAATTTTCAACAAAATCATAAAAATTTCAATAAAATAGTTGAATTTGTAACACCTAGATAAATTTTCAGCCCACAAAGATAAACGGTCAACGGAATAGTTGAAATTTTAACAACAAAAATTAATTTTCAACCAAATGATTGAACTTTTAAGCAAAAAGATTAATCTTCAACCAAAAAAATTTTCAAGTAAATAGTTAAATTTTCAAGCCAAAAAGACGAATTGTGTAGAAGACAGTTGAATTTTCAATCCATAAGGACGAATTTTCTACACAAAAAGACGAATATTTAACAAATTAGTTAAATTTTTAACAATACCGTTAATTTTTTAACAAAACAATTAAATTTTCAACAAAGTAGTTTAATTATCAGATAAAATGATGAATATTAAAAAAAAATTAATTTTTGATAAAAGAATTTCAACTTTCAACTAAGTAGTTGAATTATCAATGAAAAAAATTGATTTGCAACGAAAAATATAATACATAGTTGATATTTTAACCAATAAAATATTCTAATTTGAACCCAGATTGAAAAGATTGATTTTTAACTAAACAGTTACATTTTTAACCAAAAAAAAATCAAATTGCTACCAAAATAGAAAAATTTTCAAACCAAAGAGGAGATTTCTTAGAAAAAAGTTAAATTTTCCACCTGAAGGTATAAGATTTTTTATAAAAAACTTATCCTTCAACCAATCAGTTGAAATTTCAATTAAAAAAGATTACTTCTAAAATATTTGATATTGTAGCAAAAAAAAAAGATTTTAATTTTAAATAAAAAAGGCTTCAGTTTCTTCCAAAAGATTCATTATCAACAAAAAATGTAATAGTTGATATTATCAACAAGAAAATGATTTTTAATTGTAAATAAAAAAGAATCGAGTTTAGCCAAAAAGATGAATTCTCAACGAAAAATGTAATAGTTCAGAATTGAACCAAAAAAATATTTTTATTTTAAATAACAAACATTTGAATTAAACCAAAAGTGAATAATTTCCAACAAAACAGTTGACTTTTCAACCAGGAAAGATTTTTAAGTCAAGAGAGAAAACTTTTTTAACCAAATTGTTGAATTTTCAAACCAAAAAGGCGAATTTTGTATAAAAAATTTATTTTGAACGAAAAAAAAATAATTTTCCAGAAAATATTCAAATTTTCTATATAAGAGATGAATCTTCAACTAATAAAATTACTTTTTAACAAAGTAATTCAACTTTCGACCAAGGAATTGAATTTTGAATCAAGAAGCTTAATTTTCTACCAAATGAGACAAATTTTCAACAAAATACATACATTTTTAACCGAATTGTTGAACTTTCAACTAAAAGCGATCAGTTTTAAACTAATAATGAAATATTTTAAGTTACAGTTTTGAAAATTTAATTAATAACCTAAAAAAGATGAATTTTCAAGAAAATAATTAAATTTTCTACCAGGAAGATAGAGTTTTAACAAATGATACGAGTTTACTATAAAATATATTACAGTTTTGAACCAATAATGGAATAGTTAAATTTTCATTAATGAAAATTAATTTTAAATAAAGAAAGAGCGAATTTGCAGGAAAATAGTTTAATTCTCAACCAATAAAATTAATTTTTAACAAAGTAGTTTAACTTTCAGCCAAGTAGTTGAATTTTTAACCAAAAAAAATATGATTTTTTATTAATAATTTAATAGGTGAACTTTGAATTACAAACGATAAATTTCAGATCAAAAATAGAATCGTTAAATTTTCAGTGTCAAAAATTAATTTTCAAAAAAAAAAAGAAGAAGAATTTTCAACAGAAAAGTTGAATCTTTATCCAAATAGTAGAATTTGTAACCAAAAATTATGAAGTGTCTTTTTTTTAATCTTTTTTAAAATACTTATTGCCTTGGTTGAAATTTTTACTATTTTCGTAAACGTTCGTTTTTTTAGTTGAAAATTTCATATTTTAGTTTGGAAACCAAAATTTGTTGGTAGAATTCAAATGTTTTTGATTCAAAATAAAAATTTTGTTGTGTTGCAATATCGACCATTACACATTTAGTTGAGAATTCATCAATTCTGATGGAAAATTCAAGTACTCAGTGGAAAGTTGAACTTCTTTTTTCAAAATTAGTTTTTTATTTCCTGGAATTTTCATATCCTTGGTTGAAAATTTTAATATTTTGTTAAACACTTGTTTTTTTTAGTTAAAGGTTCCACATTTTAGTTCAAAAACAAAAATGACTGAACATTTCACTATATTTTTGAAAATTAGTTTTTTTTGTTGGTAGAAAAAATCTTCTTAATTGAATATTCATTTTTTTTTTTGACAAAAATTTCACAAATGTTGAGTGTTGAACTCCTTTTTCAAAAATTAGTTTTTTCTTGAATAATCATTTCCTTAGTCGAAAATTTCACTATTTGGTTAGACATTGTTTTTCTTTTAGTTCAAATTTTCAAATTTAAGTTTGAAACCAAAATTCTTTTGGTTAAATTAAAATGTTTTTGATATAAAATTCAAATCTTTTTGGACTTAAGTATCAACTATTGCATTTTTTGTTGAAAAATCTTTTTTTTCTGATTGAAAATTCACGTACATGTTTAAAAGTTGAACTCGTTTTTTAAAAAATCGTTTTTTTCGCTTAAATGTTTATTTCCTTCGATAAAAATTTCACCCTAATGTTGAAAATTCGTTTTTTTTGTTGGTAGAAAATTCTTTTTTGTTTATAAAAATGTAACAAATTGGTTAAAAGTTGAACTCTTGTGTCAAAAATTGTTTTTTTCGGTTGATAATTGATCATTTCAAATTTGATAAAAAAAATTTGTGTGAATCAAATAAAATTGGTTAAAATCGAACAAAATTTGTTTGATTCCAATATGACAATTATTTAAATTGAACAAAGTGTATTAATGAAAATTCTTTTTGTTTAAATCAAAGAAACATTTTTCACAGTGTAGATTTCAATGGTAAATAAACAAAAATAAAGGGGATCATAAATTCAGAGATCTTTTTTTTTTTAAGTTCTTCTAGTCTTTTTATCGTAGCGAGTTGTGCCAGATAAGGTGGAAATGAAAATGTGGTTTTTGGAAGTTGATTTAAGGGTGGGTCTAAAAGGTGGAATGAGATATTGGCAAAGAAATGTAACCCCTGCTTTTCTGTGATCTGATATACACTGTAAGGGGTCCTTCGGGCCATGTTTAGTCCATTTACACCCTCCAGAGGAGAGCAACTTATTTTCGTCCGTCAGCACCTCCTGAGAAGGTGACAAGAGAAATGGCCATTACTAACCTGTCACTTCGAATGTGAATTGATCATCTTAAATATAGCAAAAAATCACTCCAAAAAATTAGATAGGTAAGGGGAGTTTTGGCTCACTTTTTTCCGTATGATTAGTAAACTTGCGGCGAAAACGTAGAATACAGGATCTTAGTGTCGCTCCGTGTTTTGACATAACACGGAGCGACACCAAACATAAAAGGGCATATCAGAGGATAGTATGCTTCTAGCCGCCTACATTTCCGTCTCGTTAGACTGGTCAATAAAATGAAAAGAACAGTTTAAGGAAGAGGTCAGGAATATCAAAATGGGGGAGGGAAATGTAAAAGAGGATATGGAAATAATGATAGTATAAATAAAAAGAGGATCGGATTGTGAAAGCGAAAAAAGAAGTTAGTGAAGGAGGGAATAGAAGTGGATGGGATGAGGAATGTAAAGATAAGAAGAAGAGGTCAGGAATGAATTAACAAATTGAAGAAAAGGGACAATTAGTGGAGAAGGATATAGGAGAAGAAAGAAGGTGTATATTGAGATGTGTGATCAAAAGAAAGAAGAGAAAAATAAATGGTTTGAGGAAGAGGCGGAGAAGGCTAGAACCGAAGAAGAGGTTTGGAAGGTAGTAAATAGAGAGAGAAAAGGAAGGATCAGAGTAAATCACGATATTGAGATGGTAGAATGGAAAAAATATTTTATGAATTAGCTAGGAAGTGTAGAGAGGAAAGTTAGGAAGTAAGGAAAATATGTTAGGGAAAGAGATGAGGAAGAGGACATAACAAGGAAAGAAATAGTCAAGGTGTTAGGAATAATGAAAGATGGTAAGGCGCTTGGTATAGATGAGATTCCAAATGAAGTCTCGAAATATGGGGGACAGAACTAGAGGAATGGGCATGGAGAATGTGCGATAGAGTATAGAGATGAGAGGGGTGGCCAGAGTTATGGAAAGAAGGAATTAGATTGGTCAATGAAATGAAAAGAACAGTTTAAGAAAGAGGTCAGGAATATCAAAATGGGAGAGGGAAATGTAAAAGAGGAAATAGAAATAATTATAGAATAAACAAAAAGAGGATTGGATTGTGCAAACGAAAAAAGAAGTAAGTGAAGAAGGGAATAGAAGTGGATGAGATGAGGAATGTAAAGAGAAGAAGAAGGGCTCAGAAAGGAATTAACAAATTAGAGGAAAGGGACAAGTAGTGGAGAAGAATATAGGAGAAAAAAGAAGGTGTATATTGAGTTGTGTGATCAAAATAAAGAGGAGGAAAATAAAAGGTTTAAGGAAGAGGCGGAGAAGGCTAGAACAGAAGAAGAGGTTTGGAAGGTAGTAAATAGAAAGAAAGGATCAGAGTAATTCAGGATATTGAGATGGTAGAATGGAAAAAATATTTTATGAATTCGCTAGGAGGGGTAGAGACGAAAGTTAGGGTATAAGGAAAATATGGTAGGGAAAGAGATGAGGGAGAGGACATAACAAGCAAAGAAATAGTCAAGGTGTTAGGAATAATGAAAGATGGTAAGGCGCTAGAGTAAAACAGGATATTGAGATGGTATAATGTAAAAAATATTTTATCAGTTTGCTAGGAGGGGTAGAGAGGAATGTTAGAAAATAAGGAAAATATGGTAGGGAAAGAGATGAGGAAGAGGACATAACAAGGAAAGAAATAGTCAAGGTGTTAGGAATAATGAAAGATGGTAAGGCGCTATAGATGAGATTCCAAATAAAGTTTCGAAATATGGGGTACAGAACCAGAGGAATGGGCATGGATAATGTGCACAATAGAGTATAGAGAGGAGAGGGGTGGTCAGAGTTATGGAAAGAAGTAGTGGTGTTTTGTGCTTTGGTGTTTGCTTCTAAAATGTAGAATATAAAAGCTTGGTGTCGCTCCATGTTTTGACATAACACGGAGCGACACCAAGGATCTGCTTTCAACATTCTAGCCGCAAGTTCACTGATCATACAAAAAAATGTGAGCCAGAATTCCTTTTATTCTTTTTATTCAATTTTATGCTTTTATTCCATGTAATAAAACACGTAAAAGCACGTATCAGAGAAAAGTATGCTGTTAACGGTCTACATTTCCGTCTCATTAGAGACAAATAACAAAATGAGAAAAGAAGCGGAAAAAGGAATTTTTATCATTGTTATATATTTTTGTCTAATGAGCTGGAAATATAGATTGTTTGAAGCTTTTTCTCTGATACGACCCTTTACGTATTTTATTACATAAGAAACTTTTCAAAAACTTTACTACATCACGGGATTTTGAACACTTTGTCCAACCCTATAATTTTAAGTCAAAATTTTTTCTTCGATTTCATTTCATGAACGCATAAAATAAAACAAAAAACGTACAAAAATAATATTTAAACAGAATTCATAGCACAAAATCCTCTCAAAACTGGGGAAATAGGGCGATTTTTCACGAAAATATGGGAATGATAGGGGAATAAATTCTTTTAAATAAAATTAATATATAGGTATCATATTGAATTTAATATAAAACGCTCAAGAGTTCATGTCAAAATATATTGCATTTTCAACAAAATAGTTGTATTTCCAAGCGAAAAAGAATAATTTTCTAATCAAAAGAGATAAATTTTCAAGAAAAATGATGAATCTTGAAACAAAAAAATTATTTTTAACAAAATAGTTCGGCTTTAAAACAAGTAGTTTCCTTTTCAACTAGAAAGGATACATTTTCAACAAAAAAGGGAAATGTGAGATTTTCAACCAAAAAGATTAATTTTCAACCAAAAAAAGAAGGAATTTTCAACAAAAGCGATGAATTTTTGAATAAAATGATGATTCATGATTCAGGCATAAAAAAATCCATTTTTAACAAAGTAGTTGATCATTCAACCAAGTAGTTTAATTTTCAACTAAGCAAGAGATATTTTAAACCAAAAATGGAATAGTTAAAATTCAACCCAAAAAAATTAAGTTTCAACAAAAAATGTAATATTTGATATTTCTATAAAAAAAATGTTTTCAAAATGTAAACTATTTGATTGAAAATTCATTTTTTATTGTTTACAATTATTTTTTTACTGTTAATATAACTATTCCATTTTTTGTTGGAAATTCGTTCTTTTTGGTAAAAAATGCATCTTTTTCGTCTAAATTTCAACTATTTGAATAAACAAAATTCAATCAAATAGTTGAATTTTTAATCAAAGAGTCGAGTTTTCAAACTAAAAAAAAAAGATTTTTCAGGAGACAGTTGATTTTTCAAATAAAAACTTTTCTACCACAAAAGATGAACTTTCAATCCAAAAAGAGGAATTTTTAACACAGCAGTTAAATTATTTAATGAAAAAAATTAGCTATAAACGAAATAGTTGAATTTGCACAAAAAAATTATTACCAACCAAGTAGTTGTATTCACAAACCAAAAAGTTCAATTTTCAAGAAAAATTTTGTCCAATCAATACTGCTGATCAAAATATTTAAGTTTTTGACAAAGTAATTAAATTTTCAACTAAATAGCTTAATTTTCAACTAAAGTGATGAATCTTTCACAAAAACAAAATCAATTTTTAACAAAGAAGTTCTACTTTCAAAAAATGAGTTGAATTTCCGATCAAAAACGATTAATTCTCAACCAGAAAAAAGTTAATATTTCAACAAAAAAAAAAAGATTTTAATTTTAAACAAGAAGCAGTACAATTTTACCAAAAAGTTTGATTCTTAACGAAAAATCTAATAGTTGATATTTCTAAACAACAAGCATATTTATTTTAAAAGGAAAATAGTTGAATCACCAGAAAAATCAAATTTCCATCAAAAGGGTGAATTTTAAAAACACAAATACGAATTTTCAACAAATAAATATTATTTTGCAACCAAATAGTTGAATTTTCAACACCCAAAAAAATTAATTTCAGACCAAACAGTTGAATTTTTAACCAAATAGTCGAATATTTAAGCCAGAAAGACGATTTTTGTAGAATAAAGTTGAATTTTCAACCATAAAAGATGAATTTTCAGTCAAAAGATACAAATGTTGAAAAAATCAGTTAAATTTTCGAGCGAAAAAAATAAATTTCAAACGAAAATTACTGAATTGATAAAAAGTTAATTATCAACCAAGCAGTTGCATTTGCAACCAAATAGCGGAATTTTAAAGCTAAAAAACAAGTTTCTTCAGTCAATATTTTCAATCAAAATAGTTTAGCTTTCAACAAAATAATTAAATTTTGAACAAAAAAGATGAATTTTTATTACAAAAATATGATTGTCCAATAAAAAAGTTGAATTTTCAACCCAGCAAGATTTTCCTGTTAAGAGAAAACACAAATTTTGACCCAGTTATTGAATTTTCAAACAAAAAAGGAAAATTTTCAATCACAAAATATGAATTTTGTACTTAGAAAGTTCATTTTCAACAAAATAGTTAATTTTTGTACAAAAATAATAACATTTTCAACCCAAAAAGACGAATTTTTAACAAAAAACTTGCATTTTTAATGAATATAGTTTAATTTTCAACTAAAAACCATCAATTTTCAACCGAAAAAGGAATAGTTACATTTTTAGTGGAAAAAATTAATGGTAACCGATAAAAAAAATGAATTTCCAACAAAATAATTAGATTTTCAACCAAAGAGATGAATGTTAGTGGTAGAGCTTAGTGGTAAAGCACCTGACCGGCAGTAAGTTGACCTGGCGTTCGAATCCCAGCGGAGCGAAAGGAGAAGATCTTTTTTCTGAATAAATTTAATTTCAAGGAGATGAATTTTCAACTTAAATGATGAATCTTCAACAAAAAATTAATTAAAAAAGAAACAGTTAAATCCTGGAACAAAATGGATTAATATTCAATCAGACAGTTGTATTTTGAACTAAAAAAGGTGAAATTTTTATGAATAGATACTAATTCTCAATCCAAAATGACAAATTTTCATGAAATGGATTATTCATTCTCAACCAATTAGCTGGATTTTATTTATTTTGAAGAATCAATTCGAAGAAAGTATTTATAAAGATTAAAGAGAATTTAAAAAGATTTCCTATATTTTCGGAAAAAGATTTTGGAGATTTCAAAGCAAAAATTTTCAATTTTACAAGATTACAAAATTATAAGAAAAATTCGAATAAGCTTAAGAGATATTTAAAAGTTTTGAATAAATACAAAAATAATTTCAAACTTAAAAATATTTAACAAATTTGTAACAAAATGTAGATTTTTTAATATTTCTAACGAAAAATTAGAAGTTTTTAAAGAACTAATAATCATTTTTCTCTTTGAAAAATTTATTTGAAAAAATGTTTAGAAACATATAAAAAAAATTCCCAAAGATATTCAATATTATCAAAAAAGAATCTGAAAAACTTTAAGAAAATTTTGTTAATTTTGCAGCATTTTTTTCAACATTTTGGGAAAAATTCGAATCTTTTTGAAAGATGAAATTTCAAAAATAACTACAAATTTTTCAATATTTTAAAAAACTTAAATCAAAATTTAGATTTTTGAAAATTTTGGAATGAAATTTTTAAGTTTTTTTAATGATTTTGAAAGGTTTTATAATAATGAAAAAATTTTCTCAAGATTCCTGCAAATATTTAAAGTTATTATTTTGAAAGTTTTTGAAGAGATTGAAAATATTTTTAAACTTTCAAAGATTTCCGAAAATTTATCAAATATTTTGAAAATTTTTCCAAGTGTCAAAAAGTTAAAAATATCTTCTACACTGACACAAATTTCTCCTACAATTTTATAAAATTGAGTAAAAAAATTTCTTAACAATTTTTTAGAAAGAAAGATACTTAAAAAGTGGATAGTTATTTGAAATCTTTATTTCGTTTCAAAATTATTTCGTTTTGGTATAATATTCATCTTTTTTCAATAAAATTCCAACTGTGTATTTGGTTGAAAATCAAAATCTTTTTTAGTTTATTCAACTTCATTAGTTGAAAATTATTCTACTTAGTTAAAAATAAATTATTTTGTTAAAAATTCACTTTTTTGGTTGAAGATTCACAATTTTGGTTCAAAATTCATCTCTTTGGTTGAAAATGTAACTATTTTGTTGAAAATTTGTCTTTTTTGGCAGAAAATTAATTTTCTTGGTTCAAAATTAATCTTTTTGGTTGAGGATTTAACTATTTTGTTGATTTTTTAGGAATTTATCTGTTTATGTTTTAAAATTAAAAATTTTTTGAATTGAATAAAAATTGTTGTGTAAAATTCATATTTTCGGGATAAAAAATTAAACTTTTTTTTAGAAAATTCGTATTTTTTGGAAAACACTGCATGTCTCTTGGTTGAAAATACAAGTTGTTTAAAATTAATCTTTTTTTATTGAGGATTCAACTATTTTGTTGAAAAACTGTATTTTTTTGATGAATTTAACTGCTTTTTTATTTGAAATATAAATCTTTTTCTATTGGAATATCAACTATTGCATTTTACGTTAAGAATTTATCTTTTCTTATTTGAAAATTGAACTGTTTGGTTAAAGATTAACTTTTTTTAAAGGAATCTGTATTATCATTAGAGAATAACAAAAAATATTTAACGTCTTTTCAGACTAGATGGAGCTACGGAAGAAAAATTATTTTAAATAATTTTTTTCTGACAAAAGATCTTCTCCTTTCGCTCCGCTGAGAATTGAACAACAGAACTACTGATTTCCGGTCAGGTGCTTTCCCATTAAGCCAATAAAGAGATCGAGAGAAGAAACTTTTTTCAGAAATACACTCATTTTTTTGCTAGATGGTACAAATCAAGTTTTTCAAGTAATCTGTATTATCATTAGAGAGTAACAGAAAATATTTAACGTCTTTTCAGACTAGATGGAGCTATGAAAGAAAAATTATTTTTTTCTTAAAAAAGATCTCCCTTCGCTGCGCTGGGAATCGAACCACAGAACTACTGATTTTCGTTCAAGTGCAAGTTCTTCAGGAGAAGATCTTTTTTCAGAAAAAAATTATTTAAAAAAATTTTTCTTCCATAGCTCCTCTAGTCTGAAAAGACGTTAAATATTTTCTGTTATTCTCTGATGATAATACAGATTCCTTGAAAAATTTGATTTGTACCATCTAGCAAAATAATGTGTGTATTTCTGAAAAAAGTCTCTTCTCTCGATCTCTCTAGTAGCTTAATGGGAAATCACCTGACCGGAAATCAGACGTTCTGTGGTTCGACTCCCAGCGTAGCGAAAGGAGAAGATCTTTTTTCAGAAAAAAATTATTCATTGACTTTTTTGTTAAAATTTTTCATTTGACATATGTAAATATAATTATATAGAAAAATTTTTAAGAAATTTTTGATTTGAAATCCGTCTCAAATTGAAAAACCACACATGGATAATGCTAGTAAAAATGAAAAGCAGGTCAATTAAAATTGGACCCATAGAATAAGATTTCTTTACCTAGAAATAAATTTATGATAAGGAGATTTGAAATTTGTTTAACAGGTTAATACAAGAGTGAAAATATTCAAACGCATATTTTATTATCTCCAACATCAAATGAACATTCTCCGTGAAAGGACATCCAATGGCTCCGTAGAGATTTCAAAGAGATTTTCTCGTTTCTGAGCTGATAGCTAAACTTTATTCCTTTTGCAAAAGATTACAGAAGTGGATTGGATTTGCATTATCACAAAAGCGTTTTATTACCCTCTCGGTCCTCGTTTTTCTCAAGCTTTCGTCACTATTTAAAATTTATCCACTTACTTGCATATGCGATTTCTTCAAAATGATTGAAGATCAAATCTTCTAAATTATTTTAAAAGGGCGATTGAGAAATCCCGAAAAATAAAATTCCCAACATTGTAAAATTCCGGAATAAGAAAATTCCCGCATTGGAAAATACCAAAAAATTAAAACTCCCAAATTGGAAAATTCCCTAATAATCAAATTTCCGAGTTGCGAAATTCCCGAATAATAAAATTTCCGACTGGACATTGCCGAATTCTAAAATATCCGAAGTAGAAAATTCCCGAATTTGAACAATTGAAAAATGGTTGTTTATGAATATTGATTATTTACTAAAAGTAATCAAATATTTTTATAACAAAAATTTTTCTAATGTTTAAACTTTCTAAAATTATGGTTTGAATTTAAAATAACAATAATTGGAGAAAAAGTTCATCCAGGAATATATTGTTTTCAATTGTACTTATTTTAAATTCTAACAATAATTTTATAAATTTAAAAAAATTAAAAAAAAAAGAATACAAAAAATTTCAGTATTATTATAAACTGTTCGAGAATTTTATTATTGCTGAATTTTTTAATTCAGGAATTTTATTATTCGGGAATTTTTTTTCGGTATTTTTCAGTCGTCCCATTTTTAAATTAGTTGCATCCACGATAATTTTCTGGGATGACTGAAAAATCCCGACACTGCAAAATTCCCGAATAATAAGATTTCCAAATAATAAAGTTCCCGAATAATGAAATTCCCAAATTATAATATTTCCGAATTGGAAAATTCCCAAAAATTAAAATTCCCGAATTGGAAAATTCCCTAATAATAAAATTTCCGAATTAGAAAATTCCCGAAAAATATAATTCCCGAAATGGAAAATTCCCAATAATTAAAATTCCCAAATTGTAAAATTCCCTGATAATAAAATTTCCGAGTTGGAAAATTCCCGAATAATAAAATTTCCGACAGAACATTGCCGAATTCTAAAATATCCGAAGTAGAAAATTCCCCAATTCGAACAATTAATAAATGGTTG
The DNA here is from genome assembly GCA_932195095.1 of Andricus curvator. Classification (NCBI taxonomy): domain Eukaryota; kingdom Metazoa; phylum Arthropoda; class Insecta; order Hymenoptera; family Cynipidae; genus Andricus; species Andricus curvator. The sequence continues at coordinate 390,345 of CAKNYM010052261.1, forward strand.
TTTATGAATATCATTTATTTATTAATAATAAAATAATCAAATATTTTGATAACAAAATTTTTTCTAATGTTCTAAGTTTCGCAAATTATTCTTTGAATTTGAAATAACAATAATTGGAGAAAATTGTATCCAGAAATATATTGTTTTCAATTATACTTATTTTAAATTCTAACAATAATTTCACAAATTTCAAACAATTACAAAAAAATTAATTGTTTAAATTCGGGTATTTTATCATTCGGAAATTTTCCATTACGGATATTTTATAACTCGGCAATTTTCTATCGGGAATTTTCCAGTTCGGGAATTTTATTATTCCAGAATTTTATAATTCAGGAATTTTATTATTCGGGAATTTTAATTTTCGAGAATTTTCCTATTCGGGAATGTTTCGGGAAAATATTCGGGAATTTTTTTCGGGATTTTTCAGTCGTCCCATTTCAAAATTAATTGCATCCACGATCATTTTTTGGGATGACTGAAAAATCCAGACACTGCAAAATTCCTTAAAGTTAAAATTCCCGAATAATAAGGTTTTCCAAATAATAAAATTCCCGAATAATGAAATTCCCAAATTATAATATTTCCGAATTGGAAAATTCCCTAATAATAAAATTTCCGAATTAGAAAATTCCCGACTAATATAATTCCCGAATTGAAAAATTCCCAAAAATTAAAATTTCTGAATTGTAAAATTCGAAAATTCGAAAATTTCCTAATAATAAAATTTCCGAGTTGGAAAATTCCCGAATAATAAAATTTCCGACAGAACATTACCGAATTCTAAAATATCCGAAGTAGAAAATTCCCGAATTTGAACAATTAAAAAATGGTTGTTTATAAATATTATTTATTTATTAAAAATAAAATAATCAAATATTTTTACAACAAAAATTTTTCTAATGTTTAAGGTTTCTAAAATTATTGTTTGAATTTAACATAACAATAATTGGAGAAAATTTGATCCAGAAATATATTGTTTTCAATTATACTTATTTCAAATTATAACAATCATTTTACAAATTTCAAACAATTAAAGAAAAGAATAAAAAAAATTTTAATTGTTTAAATTCGGGTATTTTATAATTCGAGAATTTCCCATTTCGGATATTTTATTACTCGGTAATTTTCTGTCGGGAATTTTCCAGTTCGGGAATTTTATTCTTCCGGAATTTTATAATTCAGGAATTTTATTATTCGAGAATTTTAATTTTCGAGAATTTTCCAATTCGGGAATGTTATTATTCGGCAATTTTTTTCGGGTTTTTCAGTCGACCCATTTTAAAATTAATTGCATCCACGATCATTTTTTTTTGGATGACTGAAAAATCCCGACACTGCAAAATTCCCGAAAATTTAAATTCGGGAATAATAAGATTTCCGAATAATAAAATTCCAGAATAATGAAATTCCCAAATTATAATATTTCCGAATTGGAAAATTCCCAAAAATTAAAATTACCGAATTGGAAAACTCCCTAATAATAAAATTCCCGAATTAGAAAATTCCTGAAAAATATAATTCCCGAATTGGAAAATTCTCAAAAATTAAAATTCCCGAATTATAAAATTCCCAAATTGGAAAATTCCCTAATAATAAAATTTCCGAGTTGGAAAATTCCCAAATAATAAAATTTCCGACAGAATATTGCCGAATTCTAAAATATCCAAAGTAGAAAATTCCCAAATTTGAACAATTAAAAAATTTTGTTTATGAATAATATTTATTCATTAAAAACAAAATAATCAAATATTTGTATAACCAACATTTTTCTAATGTTTCTAAAATTATTGTTTGAATTTAAAATAATAATACTTGGAGAAAATTTGATCCAGAAATATATTGTTTTCAATTATACTTATTTTAAATTCTAACAATAATTTTACAAATTTCAAACAATTAAAAAAAACATGAAAAAAATTTCAATTGTTTAAATTCGGGTATTTTATAATTCAGGAATTTTGCATTTCGGATATTTTATAACTCGGCAATTTTCTGTCGGAAATTTTCCAGTTCGATAATATCATAAACTGTTCAGGAATTTTATTATTCGGGAATTTTATTATTCCGGAATTTTATAATTCAGGAATTTTATTATTCAGGAATTTTGTTTCGGGATTTTTCAGTCGTTCCATTTTTAAATTAATTGCATCCACGATCATTTTTTGGGATGACTGAAAAATCCCGACCCTGCAAAATTCCCGAATAATAAGATTTCTAAATAATAAAATTCCCAGATAATGAAACTCCCAAATTATAATATTTCCGAATTGGAAAATTCCCAAAAATTAAAATTCCCGAAATTGGAAAATTCCCTAATAATAAAATTTCCGAATTAGAAGATTCCCGAATAATAAAATTCCCGAACAGTTTATATTGTTACCGAAATTGAAAATTCCCGAATAAGAAACTTTCCGACAGAAAATCGCCAAATTATAAAATACCAGAAGTAGAAAAATTTCGGAATTTTTTTTTAAATTTTAATTGTTTAAATTCGGGAATTTATTTGGGCTCTTATAACCCACTAAGAAGTTGCACCATCATTTTTGTAAATCAAAATAGCCAAATAAGTCATTTAATTTCATGATTAAATTTATTTCTAAATGTTCATAAACATTATTGATAAGAGAGAACATTTTAATTCTAAACAATTTTTTAATATTAGGAAATAAGAATTAAATAATATAATTATACAATAATTTGTAAAAATTTTCGTACTTTCAAAGAGACGAGAAAAATAAAATTATTGATAAAAACTTACAAATTGTTAATTTACAAAGTGTAATTTTTTAATCTTTTTAAAAAAGTTTTAAAAGCTTTTTAAAATCTTTTTAAAAAGAATGCATTCAAAAGCAGAATTTTTTCTTTTTGTCATAAATTTTCAAAAATATTATATAGTTTTCTTATGAAATGTTTTTCTGTTTCTTTCTAAAACTTAGTAGTAGAAATTTTTCAATTTTCAAAGTTTCAATAAAAATCACTGTCGGTACCAGTAAAAAATTGTCGGTAAGGGTAAACAAAAATTACGGGTACCGACCATAAGATTTCTGACAAATTTTAAATAGATTTAGGTTTCATTTTAAAATTTTACTCATTAGGTTTTAAAGATTTCAAAAATTGTGAAGAATTCATTTTAAGTTTCGAAAATTTCAAAATATGTCGAAGAAAACTGGAAAGTTTTAATAAAAATTTTTCATTTTTCAGAACTCTTTAAAAAATTTAGAAAAAGGTCGAATCATTCAGATTTAAAAAATTTCAAATAAAATATAGATTTTTCAATAATTCGTAAAAATAATGATAATAATGATAAAAGAACACGGCGAATAACTAGCACGATACAGCACATCCTATGAAAAAAAAAACAATTATGTTAATGAACATTTTATTGCACTTTGTGTTGTTTTTCAAAAACTTAATTTGTTTTTTTACAAGGTTGTTATTTATGATTTATACGGAAAATACGCATCCTATCAAAAAATAATTAATAATAAATTTATGGATTTTTTTTGGGTGAACAACTTTTGTTTTTTAATTTTTTTCGTACTTGTGTTGTTTTTCCAACAATTTAATTTTTTTATTGGTAATGTGATCTTTCACGATTGAATCAAAAACTACGCGTTCTATCAAAAAATTATTGATGAAAAATTTCTAGCTCTTTTTCAGATGAGCAACTTTTGTCTATTAATTTTTTCATAGTTTGAGTCGTTTGTCAAAAAAATTGTGTTTTTATTTATAATAAAAATCAAAGAATGATCAATGAGAAAATAGATCTTTTTAGAGTAAACAACTTTTGTCTATTAATTTCTTTTCGTATCTTGCATAGTTTAATCGCAAAAGAGACGTTTTGATTTTTCATTATTTTTTGTCCGATCAAAATTTGAATTTTCAATTTTTCAAGAATATACAAAAAGTTTTTGTAATAATCTTGTGGGACTTTAAAAAATCAACGTTTGCCTTTTCTTGACTTTTTTTCATATCGTGCGTTTTTTGGCTTGAAATTTTCATTTTCGTTTGTTTTTTTGAATTTTGCAAATGCTACTACTCTGATAATTTTTTTCTTTTATTTAAAAAAGTCATGAGAATACATTTTTTGGTTGAAAATGCAACTTTTTGTAGATAATTCGCCGTTTTCTCTTCAAAGTGCAACAACTTTGTTAAAAATTCGTCTTTTTGGTAGAAAATCAATTTTCCTGGTGGAACAATCCATTTTTTTATTGAACATTTAACTTTTCTGTTGAAAATTCATGTCTTTGGTAGAGAATTCAACTATTTTGTTAAAAACTCGATTTTTTTCCATTTAATTCAACTGGTTGGAAATTCATCTTTTGGTAGAAAATTCACCTCTTATGGTAGAAAAGTCATCTTTCTTTGTTGAAAATAAACTTTTATTACAACTTTTATTGAAATTATTATTATTAATAATTATCATTATTATTATAATTTTATTTAACTTTTTATTAAAATTCAACTTTTGAGGTTGAAAATTCAACCTTTCGGATTGAAAATTCAACTGTTTTGTAGATAATAATTAGCTCTTTTCTCTTTAAAATATAATAGATTTTTTGAAAAATAATGTATTTTGTTTTAAATTTAATTTTCGCAGTTTCAAAATTAATAGATAGATAAACGTTTATTTTTTAGCCTGCTGGCCTTAAAAAATTGACTTGCTTACACTTCCATTTTTTTTTTACAGAATTTTCTTACAACTAAGCCTTAAAACTAACATCCTTCCACACCTTATATCTAACGCCGCTCGCTCTTATCGCATTGCCTTCCTCGCTTCGCCTCGCCTCGCTCGCATGTCCCTACTTTCTTGCTTGCCTCGCATTACCATACTCTGCCTCCGCGACTAATACCTAATACTTATCTACTATTTACAATATTTACAATTACTTATATTTACTTCCTCCTCTATTTACAATCTTTCCTTCTCCATTCCTCTTCCTCCTTCCTTCTCTTCTTCTCCATCTTATCCAATACTCCCTTCACCCATGCTACTGCCCTTTTGTCCCCCCTTTCATGCATCAATACCTCCATGCTTATCCCACTCCTTTTCACCTCCATGCACTCCTCCAACCAGTGCTCCACTCTTGCCTCCCCCTTCCCACATAGTTCACACATCCTCTTTTCCCTATCGAGCCAAAACCTATTGAAACCCTCCATGCACCCACATCTCATCCTCGCTATAAGCTCCTGACTTCCTTTCTCTCCTTTCTCACACAAATATTGCGCTCTCGCCCTTGGCATAATCCACACGTAGTTCCCATTAAACCTTGTCTCTCTTATTCTTTCTTCCCCTGCTGTCTTCTCTCTCTCCATGCTGTTTTTCTTAACCAACTCATATACCTTCCTTCCTTCCTCATGCATCCTTCTCAATTCATCAATATGCAGTCCATTCGTTCTAAAATACCTTTCTCTTTCAACCTCCATCTTCCCACCCCCTCTCCTGTTCTCCTTCTCCCACCAACACTCCCTAACCAGCTTACTTCCCCCCTCTTCCAAAAATTTCTCCTCATATTTACACGCTCGACTCCCCGCTAGAATCCCTACACTCGTTCTCCCCGTCTCCCTCCTGACAATATAATTAGGCGTGTTCCTTGCCAACCCCAGTGTCCACTTTACATACCTCTCCTGTATCCTATTTACCTCTTCGCTTTCCTTCCACCCCCACACCTCTACTCCATACAATAGTACACTCATCACTAGTGAGTCAAACAATTTCATTCTCCTCCCAAAATCATCCGCGAATAACTTCTTTCCCAACCCCCACACCTGCCTCATCACCACATTTGCCCTCCTCACTCTCTCTTTTATGTGACCACCCACTCCGCCATTCCTCCGAAACAAGAAGCCCAGGTACACAAACTCTTTCACCGCCTGCACCGCCTTTCCCTTCCACTTCCACTCCCCTTCCTTATCCCTTCCACCTCCTTTTCTGAAAACCATAACCTTGGACTTTTCCGCATTCAGTTCTAACCTATTCTTATCCAGGTATTTTCTCAACCTCTTCATCATTTCCTTTAAGGCCTCCTCGCTTTTTGCCAACAACACTATGTCATCTGCATACGCTAGCGACCAAATTCTAACCCCTCCTATCCTGACTCCTCCTACCACTCCGGCCTCCAGCTTACTTTCCATATCCGCAATTAAAATCGCAAAAAGCGTCGGGCTAAGCGGACACCCTTGTCTTAACCCCTTATCCATCCAGAATCCCTCCGAAATCCCCTGTCCTCCTCTTACCTTATCTTTGGTTTCTTCATATATCTCCCTTACCCTCTCGATCAGGCCTCTCTCCACTCCCCTCTCCTGCATCGCCTCCCACAACCTCCCCCTATCCACCGACGGAAACGCGCCTTTTAGATCCACAAAAAACGCGTACACTCTCGATCCCTTCTTCGCTAATTCTCTATCCACCACGTGCTGTAGAACGTAGATATTGTCGATAGTACTCCTACCTGCCCTAAAGCCCGCCTGCGTCTCTGGCAATATTCCTTTCCCCTCGACATCCTTCCGCAGCTTCTCCGCTACTACCATCGCGTATACTTTATACGCCGTATTCATTAGCGTAATCCCCCTATAATTTTCCTGCCTATCCCTCTCTCCTTTCTTATACAGAGGCACTATTAATCCTTCTCTCCACCCTCGTGGGAATCCCTCCCCCCTCCATACTTTCTTCACTACCTCCTTCAGCCTCTCCCTAACCTCTTGTGTACTAAACAGCCATGCTTCGTTCTCTAGCCCATCCAGCCCTGCTGATTTTGACCTTTTTAACTTCCTTATCTGTTTCTCTATCTCCTCGTCATTCAACTCCTCCATCTCTGCCTCCCCCGTTCTTCTACTACCATCATCTCTCTTCCTTGAATCTGAGCCCTGAAATGATTCTTTAAAAAACTCCCTGCACTCCTCACTCCCTATCTTGTCGCTTATCCCTACTCTACGCTTCCTAAACCTATTTATTATCTTCCAGACGTCCCCTTCTGTCTTAACATTTCCTAACTCCTCCTCCAGCTCTTTCTCCTTTTCCTGTTCTTTCTTCTTACACATCAATCTAAACCCCTTCCTCATTTCTACGTACTCCTCCCTTTTCGCAGTACCCTCTTTCCACTTCTTGTACTTCCTCTTCACCTTCCTTTTCATCTTTTTACATTCCCTATCCCACCACGGCTTCACCATTCCTTTCTTCTTCTTTTTGAATACCTTCTTTTGCACGCACCCTTTCACTTTCTCTTTTAAATCCTCCCATATCTCTTCCACCGTCTCCCCTTCGAAGCGTACGTTCCCTAACTGCTCCTTATATTTCTCTATCGCCTCCCTCGTCCAGCTAACCCTCTCCCCCGTCGACACTTCTTCCCCACCTTGCCTTCCACCGTTCTCACCCCTTATCCACAACCCTAATGGCTGATGGTCTGATTCTACCCTCCCTTCTACTGCGAATCTCTCCATCTCCTCCCACCCTTGCATATTCATAACTACATAATCTATTACCGATACCCCCACCTTACCTACGTATGTGTATTCTCCCTCTTCGTCCCCAGTTGCCATACCATTTGCCACCTCCCAGCCTCTATCCTCCATCCAGTCCCTTAGAATCTCCCCCTCCTTATTTATTAACCTATCCTTTGAGTTCCTTTCGAAGCTCTCCCCTTCCCTGTAAAGGCCCCCTTCCCTCCCCATCCTCGCGTTAAAGTCCCCACCCAGTACAACCATACCCTCTTCTCTTTCACCTAACAGGTCTTCCACCCTTTCTTTAATTCTTTCCATCCCATCCTTATTGTACACTGTCACAAACTTACACATTCCCCCTCCTATCTTTACTTTCCTCATTTGCACTCCCTCCCCCTCTACCTCTCCGTGAGCTTCTTCCTCTAATCCATCTCTAATCCCCGTTATAATTCCCCCACTAGCCCTTCCTTTCTTCTTCACTCTGACCGCCTCCTGGAGTCTCCACCTATACCCCCTTGGCAGCTTTGGCTCTATTCTATCCCATTCCTTTCTTTCCACCCACGTCTCTACCAGTCCTACCACATCAAATTCCTGGATATACCTCCAGAACTCCTCATCCTTCTTCTTTACCCCTGCTACGTTCCAGTAAAGCACCTTCACAACTCCTCTACCCTGCATTACCCCCGCCCCCCTACTTCCTACGAAACAAATTCCCCTGCACTTCCTTCAACACCTCTTTCTCCTCGTCCCACACCCACATTTTCTCGTCTATTTTTATTTTCCGATAGCCTACCTTCGCCGATCTCCCTTCACTCCTCTCCCTCCTAGCCCTGTCGTACAGCATTCTCTGTACATCCCTTTCCTTTCTCGTCAAATCGTGATCGATGAACACTTCCTTATCCTTTATCCTATTTTTATTTCTCATTACCCCCAATTTTTCTTCCCAGCTCTCCAACTCCACAACCGCCACTTCTTTCTCCTTCCTCCCCTCCAACTTAACTTTCCCTACCCTGCCTTTATTCCACCCTATGCTCTGTAGCAGCGCTTCCACACCCTCCCTTTCTTCCCCGCTCTTCATCTTCAACCCTCTTATCACAATATTATTTCTCCTGTCTGCCTTCTCCTTTCTCTCCATTCTCAACTCCATTGCCCTTATCCTTTCCCTATCCGCCCTCTCCTCCTTTTCATTCCTACGCTCTCCCACTTTCTCTTCTATCATATTCCCCACCCTCTCCCAAATACCTTTAATCTCGCCCCCGCTACTACCCCCGACTCCTATTTCCATTTCCGTCCTGCCCTCCACCTTCTCAAGCCTTTTTTCCGTCCTTTCTTTCCACGCCCTAATCTCCTCTTCCATCTGTTTTATTTTAACTTCTTTTTCTTTTCTTTCCCTCTCTAACCCATCTACTCTCTCTCTCAGCTCTTTCACCTCCTTTTCCCATTTCTCATCTCTGATTCGCAGGTCTTCCCTCATACCTTCCATCTGCTCCTTGGTCCCCCTTACTTCCTCCCTCAGCCCCCTGATCTCGCCTATCAACATCCCGAGAGCCTCCTTTTCCAACATCCCCTCCATTTTTTTGGGGGGTGACCTCGGGGTTATCCCGCTTTTTTTAAACGGGCTCTCGACCTCGCTTTTCTTCGGACTCTCTTGGCTGTCTCTCTTCCTTTTCAAGAGATCCTCCCCGTCACTTGCGCTTGACGCTCTCTCCCTTACCTTCTCGCTTCCTTCGTTGCCACCGTCCCGATTTCTCCCTCTCCCCGACGCACCGCTCGACACCGGGCGACGCGTTGTTGGCCGTCGTGGCTTGTGGAAAATTCCCTCCCCGTCGGTTTCACTACCAGCACTGCCAGTACTCTCGCTGCCCACCTCCCGCTCTACCGCCGGTAAATGGGATCTATCCATGCAGTACCTGCCGCAACCGACAGATGTCTCTGCAAAATTTTGGCGTCTTTCGCCGCCAAATTTTCCTTTTTTTTCCCCCTTTTTTTTTTTCAATTCCTCAGTCCCTGCGGACACCCCTTTCTCTCCCTTAGCATCCCCTAACTTTTCGAGAACCACCCTTGAACCCTCGAAAGCCCAGGACTCCTGACCACGAACTCCCCCGCTTACTTGCCAACCTAACCTCACTTTCCCTATCCAGCTAGATACCACCTCCCACACACGCTGAAACTCACTTTTTATCTCCACAATTCACCCCACACAACCCTACTCACCTCCTCGGCTTCCACCCTCACACTCCACTCACACCTTCCACACAAATTCCGTAAAATTCTCTTTGGTTGAAAATTTAACTTTTCTGTTAAAAAGTCATTTTTTTTGTTAAAAATTAATTTTTTTATCTGAAAATTTACCAATTCCATTCCTGGTTGAAAAGTTGTACTTTTGAGGTTGAAAATTCTTATATTTAGTAGAAAATTCAAATATTTTTGGGTTTGAAAATTCAACTGTTTTTGATTGAATTTTTATCTTTTTTTTATTTCTGATGTTAAGGCCATGTGACGAGTGGGTCACGTGACCGGATTCCCACTCGTCACATGACCTTAAGGTTCTTCACCAGGGAATGTCGTTACAAAATTGAACATTAAAATCTCTAATCTTTTTTGCATGCTTTTAGGTTGAAAATTTAACCACTTTGATAATGTCGTCTTTTTTGGTCAACAATTCAACTGTTTTTTTTTTAAATTCATCCTTTTAAATGGAAAATTCATCTCTTATGGTACAAAAGTCATCTTTCTTGTTGCAAATAAAAATGTTCTATTAAAAATTCAGTTTTTTTTTAATGTCTTTTTTGGCTTAAAAATTGAAATATTAGGTTAAAAGTTCAACTATTTTTCTGAAAATTCGTCTTTACAGTAAAAGGTTAAATTTTTGGGTTGAAAATTCATCACCTTGGTAGAAGAAACATTATTGCTTTTTAAAATCAATTGGTAAATAGTAATTTAAAAAGACAAAAGAGTTGAAGAGAACAGATAAGAGATCCGAGGTCAAAGTTCATAAAACCCGTGTCAAAGGTCAAAGGTCAAATGTGTAATGTCAAAGGTCAGAAATCCTATGTCATTGTTCAGGTGTCAAGGTTAAAGGTTTATGTAGGACAGATGAAACTGGGTAAAAAGGTGAGATGTCAAAAGTCATAGTTCATAAGTTATAGGTCATAGGTCATAGGTCATAAGTAGAAAGTCATACATTTTTTAGTTTTAACAGACACACAATTAGTTACAGAAACTGTACTATTATTACTTTTTATACGTTTTTTTTATTTTCACAGTATTTTTAATCAAGAGGATTTCCTCGTCTGTATGAAGCATAAATTCCACACTTAGTATATTGGATACTTACACTAAGAAAATTTCTATAGCAAAGCTGGAAAGCTGAGTCGTGAAAAGCACAGCTTTGAGTGGGATAAATTCAATAAACTTGGATCCAAACCAATTTAAATAGTGAAATTGATCTCTTTTGATTTGAAAGCTGATTCGAACTTGTATACTTAATTAAATCAAGAAACTTCTCTCAGTTCTTTATATTCGCCATTTATTTTACATAACAATTATTAAAAATTAATTCAATATTAGAGAAAATTCCTGCAAATAATTTTTGGTGTTTTGGGATTATCTATATCATGAACTGTTTTATTTTCTAGACAGTTTTTTGAGAAAAAAATTAATTTTCAATAAAATTATCATCATTCGCGTATTATCAGTTTATTTTTTAAAGTTATATTTTTAAGAGAATTTTATCTTTTAAAGGATTTTACAAAATATTAGGAAACATTCAAATCAGTTTAAGAGATATTCAGGACTTTCAGAAGTTTGGAAGAAATTTAAAAATATTTTATTAATTTCCTGAAATCTTTTGAAGTTTTAAAGTATTTGTCATCTCTTTAAAACTTCTGAAATTCTTATGTACCTTTTCAACTGACACAAATTTCTCTCAGATTTTCGAAAAATCTTTTATATTAAAAAAAAAAATGCCTCGAAATCTTCTGGATTTTTTCGACTTTTTTAGAAATCTTTTGAACTGTTTTAAAATCTATCTAAATTTCCATTGAAAATTAATGTTTTTGAGTAAAAAGCCATTAAAAGTTTTCTTAATAATTTTAAGAATTTTTTTAATCTCTCGAAACCTCTAAAAATTCTTACAACCTTCTGAATATTTTTTTCAAAACCTTAAAAAATCCGTATTTTGTTAAAAATCTTTGAAAATCTATTCAAATTTTCAATTACTTTTAAATCTTTTGAAAACTTCTAAAAGTTCTCAATTACTTTTAACAATGATTCGAATTTTACAACAACAACAAAATTATGAATAATTAAAAAAATTGCTTTAAAATATTCTGGATTCTTTTTTGACAATTTTGAAACTCTTAAAACCTTTTAAAATTTTGTCTCAGAATTTGTTTTCCAAAATAAGAAATCGTTTGAAATTTTATAAATAAATTTCATAAGAAATTTTTTTTATTCTCTTGAAACTTTTCAAAATTTTTAAAGAAAATAAATTTAAAAGAAAAATAAAAATAAAATTCATCTTTAAAAATCAAAATTTTGTTAAAAAT
>CAKNYM010052261.1:407730-417935 GCA_932195095.1 Andricus curvator
AACCGTGCTGCATGATTAGCTGATGTTAATTGATTTGAACCAGGTAAGAATTTAATTAGAAGATGTGGGATTTCGTTGGTATATTGGCTCATCGGCTGTTGAAAAAAAACACCTAGAGATATGGCTGAGACGAACCCAGGGCTGTTCTTAGTTTTCCGCTAGGACTATTACTTGACTTTTAATTCAAGGTAGAAATTTCAAATGTATATGCATAGCTAACTTCAGGGTCGTGAAAATATCTCCATTTCCAATCCTTTGAAAGAACCCATCTGTATAGTTGATTTTTTTCATTGTTGTATCTTCTTCCAACCGTGCTGTATGATTAGCTGATGTTGACCAAGTAAGATTTTAATTAAAAGATGTGGGATTTTGTTGGTATACTGGCTCATCGACTGTTGACAATTTCTTGATTTTCAATCCTTTGAAAGAACCCATCTGAATAGTTGGTTTGTTCCATTGTTGTATCTTCTTCGAACCGTGCTGTATGATTAGCTGATGTTACTTGATGTGGACCAGGTAAGAATTTAATTAAAAGATGTTGGATTTTGTTGGTATACTGGCTTATCGACTGCTAACAATTTCTCAATTTACAATCCATTGAAAGAACCCATCTGTATAGTTGGTTTGTTCCATTGCTGTATCTTCTTCCGACCGTGCTTAATGATTAGCTGATGTGTGTTGATGTTGACCAAGTAAGATTTATTTAGGAGATGTTGGATGATTCATTATATTCAAGCCTCTTCAATTTTTTTGAGGTTTAAATTAAATTTTATGTTTTTCTTGAACAATTTCAACCTTTTTCTGTAACAAATCTCTTTCAAACATCGCACAAAAACATACTCTATACATGTTCACTCCAAAATTATAATTTTTATGAAATTCCTAGGATTGGAAATGTTCATCATTTGCAATAACACCAAAGGTTATGTTTGCACCTTTGAAGAAGACCGGAAATAAATGGTCGAAGCATACTTTGGTTGCCAAAATTGACAATTAAAATTTGTTCTACTGACATCTGAATCTTTCGCATTTTTATTGGACCGAATGATTAAATTGGTTTTTTATATAGAATAACATCGTTATTTATACAACGGTCGGAGAAAATTCACAATGTTTTGGACATTATATTTCACTGAATCTGAAGCTAAAATTGTTATAAATCCAGAAGAAAAAAAAACTATTTTAAGTAGCTATAAAGAATAGTAAAGAAATATAATAATTACATCAACAAAATTATTTACCTTCTTCAGAAGTCTTTTTCTTCCTACACTTATTTCCCGCGTCTTTAAGAGTAGGAACAACACCTCGATGTAATAAGGGTCTCGGGAAGAAAGTTTTGAAGCACTTTTTTTTCAAAATGGTAATTACAAATCCGAAAATCGGGACAAACGTTTTCGTCAACTTCAGCGAATTGAATCCGTCCGTCACGACTGCAAAACACAAATATTTATTTAAATTTGAACCTGCTGACGGTTAACGAGTGATTACGGTTAAATTTGTGATTTTTGCAACTTATTGTTAAAACTTATTCTTTTTTCATTTTTTTTTTCATATTGTTTCTACCAGAACAATTGTATTCGCTATTATTGTACTCACATTCAGAGAAAAAGTTGTCTTGACACAAAAGCATCCTCCTCTTGCCTGTTTTATGTGAACAAATGTTTTACACCAACAGAATTATTTGGCTACAAGATTAGGTGAACTTAGTCGCATAAAGAAATTTTTTGCTGCAAAAGGATTTTTGTTGAGACAAATGAAAATCCTCTCAACCTTAAATTTAAGAGGAGATTCCATTTACCTAAGAAACATCCGTTTGTCACAAGAGGACATTTCTCTGAGTGTATGTTGTCGGGTTCACTGGAAGTCGAAAAAACAAACGTCGTATATTTTTTATTGCACTGTTGTTGCAACCACTAACACTACAGTAATGTGGCACTTTTATTAAAAACCGTTACGATGAAACTTTTATACAAAACATTTCTAACTGTCAGAGAAGACGCATTGTAGAAAGTGAACTTCCCGTTGGTATACCCGAGCTTCTTCCCCGAATTGGCAGAGTGCGCTAGTGTCCAGTGTACGGTCACCTTCCACTCTCTTTAGTACTCTATGGTTGCGAGGTGGTGGAAGAGAAGCGCCGACCCGTATCTGGTATTATCGACTTTGATCTTCGATTCGATTACTATCCCCAACAGTGATCCAAAAATACTTGCGCATGCTTGAACGGAACGGCGCTCATTGACTCTAGTTGGCATACAGGCGCGCACTGCAGCCTATCAACTATACTACAATAAAAACATGCGCAGATAAAGGCGACTCAATTATCATTACTGATTTCAAATGCAGTACCACACACAGACACACACTACTGTTGAGCGGAAAGATCGATAACCTTTGCTATCGTTATTCTTTCCATTGCATTCTAACTCACTGATGCTGGGCGGAACATCGTGTCAGACCTACAATAAGCAAACGTTACCAAGCGTTACTCTCGACAATCGTTACAATCGAAAATGACAATATCGATTAGAGATTTCTTAATAAGGATGGTTAGTCCAGATGAGAGTACCATACAATTGAGGTACTTCACATGATTGCTGATCGCATTTAATTAAGTTGGTTCTATGCTGATTTTAGTTCCCGATTTTCCCGCATAGTAGGCACTCTGGAGGAATATAAAGTAGCAGGGTCCATTTTTCAAATCCATCCATTAGGAGTTAAAATTCGATCAGCTGGCTTGAGTACATTTATCACGTAAGGAGAATATCCTTTCATACATGAACCTTTATTAGACTTTCTCACCCCCAAACTGCTGTTGCAGCAGCAGAGTACCAGCGGCCGTGTAATTCCACGGCAATTTATTGTCGAGGCTTTACGGCCGGATTCGGGCGTTCGTGCTTATTCTTTTATTGGTCAATAAATCGCCTAAAGAGCCACTATGAAGTAGTCAGGGAAAAAAGCTAATGTGCAAATAAAATCAAGATTTAAATATTTAATTCGAAAGACGATATTTTGTTGATGGCATCAGGGTCTAAAAATTTTTTTAATTACAAATTTTTAAAAATAATTTTGTAAATGGCAATAGCTTTTCAAATAATACTAAATCTAACGTGTTTCGTGCCGGGCTAACTCACTGAAATCGTCAGTAAGCAGGGCTGACTAATGTACAAATAAAACGAAGATTTAAATTTTTGATTATAAAGAAAACATTTTTTAATTGGCATTAGAGTCTAGAATTTTTTTCAATTTGTTTACAAATAATTCTTCTAAGTGTCAATATTTTTTTTAATGATACCAAACACAGTACTATTTGTGTTATAATGTCTATTTTCAATCAATTTTCATCTTTTGAAAATTTTTCAAATTAATGTTATTTAGGACATTTCGGGCTTGCATAGGGGCCGCAAAAAATGTTGAATTAATTAATAATTTTTAATTGAAAGCGTTTTGTATTTAAACCGAAATATTAATTTTGAATTGAAAACATTTCAAATCATACAACTTTAGGTTAGGTAAAAATGTTTAAAATGGAAAATATTTTGAATGGAATGAAAAGGAATTGAACTTGTATCATTCACAAATAAAAGCGTTACAAATTGAGTTATTTAAAATCGAATGTTTTTAGAATTGAAAAATTTTCAATCAGAGCTCTCATATTTGAAAAAATTTCGTTTAAAATCTCGAAAATATAACAATATTAAAATGTTAACAATTTAATATTTTCAGGTAAGAATTAAGAAAATTTGATCATTTGAAAATTCTAAAATTTTAATAATTCTCAATTTAAAGCGATTAAAATCTGACAATTCTACTTGAAAAACTGAATTGAATGTTTCAAAGTCAAGTCTTTTGAAATTATAGAATTTTAAATTGTTACTCCATGAAAAGAATTATAATTCAACATTCAAATTGTTCAGACAAAATTAGTTAAGACCAAACAAAAATTGAACGTCATTTTCTTGGTTCAAAATGGAAAATTTTTCAATTACAGACCTTTAAAATGGAATTATTTCAAAAACATGTTTTAAAAAGCAGTTTTTAATGGGAAACATTAAAAATTAAACAATTTTAAGTCTTTCGCATCAAAATTGTTTTTTTTTAGTTGAGTTGTTCTTACGTTTCATATTTTGAAACATTTCAAAATAAAAATAATTCAATATTCAATGTCTAGTTCTAAAAGCGATTTTAAAGAATTTAAAAAACTAGACAATTTTGTACGTTTAAATTTCAAATCAAGCAATTAAGAATATAATAATCTGAAAATTATTAAATTTACAACTGACGGAAATTGAACGCAATCAATGTAGAATATTTAAACATCAAATTATTAAATTTGAAACAGACTATCAAGGTGTTCAATATGAAATTTCGCACCTTTTAGAGATTTAATAGTGATATTGTTCTGACACTTTTTATACTTGAATTTGAAACTATAACATTGTGAAATTTAAATTTAAATTTATAGAAACGACAAAGACATTTCAAGCGATCAGATATGTATTTTTTACTGAAAATGTTACTTCTGTCCAAACAAAATCACTGTCATTTACACCGTTCAAAATAAAATTGCATTTTTTTTTTTTAATTTGCATTGCATTTTTTGATCGTATTTTTTTTAATTCGCCCTGAAGTCTTTTAAAGTCAATTTGAATTCTTAGGAATTCTATCCAATTTTTTCAAATTCCCTTGGGTTCTTCTAAATTAATTTCAAATTTAAATAATTCAATGAATTTTCGCAATATTTGCAAATTTTTTTGAATTCTCTTGAATGTTTAGGAAATCCGTCGAATTCTTCTCATTTCCCTTAAAATTCTCTAAATTCACTTGAATTTAATTTAATTAGTTGGTTTTCAATTTTTTTTAATCATCTTCATTTCTGTTGAATGAGTCGTAAATTCAGTCGATTTTACTCAATTCGACGGACAATTTTTTATTTTTAAAGTTTCATTGAAATCAGTGAAATATTTTGGATTTTTTCAATTTTTTGCAAATCACTAGATTTTATTGGGAATTCACTCTGATTTCTTGTTAATTCATCATGAAACCTATTAAAATTGTTCGCATTATTTGGAATTCTCTTGATTTTTTTTACTCGGGCTTAATTTTTTTGAATTCAATCGAATTCTTCTAAATTGCCTCAATTCTTCTCAAATACACTGATTCAAATAATTTTTTTAAATTTAATCTGAAGACTTTTAAAATTACTTTGAATTCTAAGGCATTTCATCAAAATATTTTTAATTCCCTCGAATTATTATCAACTCTAAAATTTGGTAGCTTTTGAAAGATTTTCAAAGACTTAAAAATAATAAAAAAATTTGTGTAAGTTTCCACGGAAAATTTTTAATGATTTTTTTACTAAAAAAAGAAAGATTGAAAGAGAATATTTAAAAAGATTTTAGAACATTTCAAAACATTTCCAAAATTTTTGAAAAAGGATCTGTAAGATTTTGTAGCAATTTTTTTAAATCTTCAGGACTTAAAAATAAATTGGAATCATTTCAAAAGATATTTAGATGTTGAAAAAAGTGAAAAATAATTTTTAAT
This sequence comes from Andricus curvator, assembly GCA_932195095.1. NCBI lineage: Eukaryota > Metazoa > Arthropoda > Insecta > Hymenoptera > Cynipidae > Andricus > Andricus curvator. The sequence continues at coordinate 413,275 of CAKNYM010052261.1, forward strand.
TTTAAAATATAAAAAAATTTTGTTTGAATGTATATTTCTGAAGATTTCGAAATAAAATTTTGAAGCTTTTTAAGGATTTTTCAAGGTTTCAAAACAATAAAAGTTTTTTTGTATTATTCCACGGAAAATTGAAAATGTTTTTCATTTTGAAAAATTAGTTTTTAGGGAATATTTAAAAACATTTCAATATATTTCAAGATTTCTAACATTGCCAAAAAAGAATCTAGAAGATTCTAAGGCAATTTTTTTAAATTTTGTATAGATTTTTAGAGACATCGAACAAAAAAGTTAGACCCTTTTTCATAATTTTGAAAGGTTTCAAGAGGATACACATTTTTTTTTCAAGATTCCGAGGAAAATTTGAAATGATTTTTATAGTAAAAAAATAATTTAATGAAAACATTTTTAAAAAATTTCAAAATGGTTGAAAAAGGATCTAGGCGATTTTAAAGAAATTTTTTCAAATTTTCAGGACTTGAAAATAAATTGCAATCATTCCAAAAGATATTTTAGAAGTTGAAAAAAGTCAAAAATAATTTTAAATTGGAAAAGATTGAAAAAAATCTCTTTTAAATATATATTTTTGAAGATTTCGAAATAAAATTTGGAAGCTTTTTAAGTATTTTGAAAGGTTTCAAAATAAGAATTTTTTTTGTAGTATTCCGCGGAAAATGTAAAATGATGTTTCATTTGAAAAAAATTATTTTGAGGGAATATTCAAAAAGATTTCAATACATCTTAAGATTTCCAAAATTGCCAAAAAAGAGTCTGAAAGATCCTAAGGCAATTTTTTCATTTTTGCATAGATTTTTTCAGATACCGAACAAAAATATTAGAAGCTTCTTCAGAATTTCGAAAGGTTTCAAGAGAAACAAACTTTTTTTATGATTCCTAGGAAAATTTGAAATTATTTTTATTTTAACAAATTTATTTTTAGAGAATATTCAAAAAAAATTTAAACATTTGAAAATATTTTCAAAATCGGTGAAAAAGAATCTTCCAAAGTTTAAGCCAATTCTTTAATTTTGCAGCATTTAGAAAAAAATTTCAGAAAAATTCGAAAAGATTTAAAAAACTTAAAAACAAAATGTAGATTTTTGAAGATTTGAAAATGAAACTTCAAATCTTTCTAAGGATTGTGACAGGTTTCAAGAGAATAAACAAATTTTCTCAAAATTCCTGGGAAAATTTAAAATTGTTTTTTATTTTAAAAAATTGATTATTAAAAGAAAGTTAAAAAAACGTTAACATTTTTTTGAAAGAGTTCTAAAAATGGTACGACAGAACAATTCGGAAAAATGAAATTTTTTACTCTGTCAAATTCCCAAAAAAAGAAAATATCCACACGTGATACAGGAGAAACAAAAAATGATGTACCACAGCCTCGGTGGCGCAATTGGTCAACGCCCCACTAATTTATATTAGCGTTTCGGGTTCAAATCCAGTCTGAGGTAGATTTTTTAACACTATTTAATATTTTCCATCAAAAATTAATTAATTACCCAGGTCAACAAAATAACATCACTGTTTAAATTCAAGACTGATCCTTCGTGGATCTCCTCTATCTCCCACTTCCCTCTATCACTATGTCTTTCTGATTGCAAAATCAGAAAAGATTTTTTATTTAACCCTATCAAAATTTTTTCTTCAAGTTTCGTGTGAGTATCAAGAAGCGAAAAAAGTCCAGCGAGAAATGGGGATGATAATAATTATGAGCCACGTATAGACCCTTCTTTGGGTTGGGAGAGAAGACCCTCGACCTCGTGCGAAGAAAACGACTTGAGGCAAAGTTTGGCCTGAAGCTCAGAGCTGAGAACAACTTTGATTGCTCGAAAGTTTGTTGGATACCCAAAACCAACTATATGGAGTTTCATATATTCTCCAGGAAGAGCGATGGTTTTATCCTTGAGTTTTCAAACTTCCGGTACAAAGCACGTTTTCGGAAATAGTTTCGCTCACTAATTACACAAAGAAAGTTTTGCACATTTGGCTGTTGCATTGAGAAGAAAAGAATAATAGTGGAACAATAGTATGTAAATTGTTAACCGAGTGGGGAAACTAGCAGATTTTCAAGGAGCATGATGTTGCCGCGTGAGCGAAGCGAGCGCGGTAAAGTGCGAGAGAGCCAAGTTGTATCCGCGATTTTGACTTTTTAAAATCAAGCATCAGATTTCTATTTAGCGACTTAAAAGAATCTGAGTACCACCGATTGTATCAATATCCGATCAATTTTTATAAATCATGTCCGCCATATTGAATCCGCCATTTTGAATTTGAAATATCTGACATCAGATTTCAAATCAGCAACCCCAGAAACCTGAGTATAACTTATTTTATCAAAGTCGGAACAATTTTTTATAATTCATGTTCGCTATATTGAATTTTGAAAATCCAACATCGGATTTTATTTCAAAGACCCCCAAAACGTAAATTTGATCAATCCAATCAAGTTCTACACATTTTGGATAATTTTGGTCCGCCATATTGAATCCGCGATTTTGAATTTTAAAAATCAAGCATCATATTTCGATTCAGCGACGCCAAAAATCTAAGTATCACCAATTTCGTTAATATCCGAATATTTTTAGTAATTCATGTTCGCCATAATTGATCCGACATTTTGAATTTTGAAAGTCCAACACCAGATTTCGATTCAGAAACTCCAAAAACCTAAGTATCACCAATTTTGTCAATATCCGAATATTTTTAGTAATTCATGTCCGCCATATTTGATCCGACATTTTGAATTTTGAAAATCCAACACCAGATTTCGATTCAGCGACTCCAAAAACCTAAGTATCACCAATTTTATTAAGGTCCGAACAATTTCAATAAATCACGCCCGCCATATTGGATCCGCTATTTTTAATTTTGAATATCAAACACCAGATTTGAAATCAGCGACCCTAGAAACCTATGTACCACCAATTTTTTCCAGATCAAAATTTTTTCATATTTTATTTCCGCCATTTATAATTTTGAAAATCCAACATCAGATTTGAAATCAGCGACCCCAAAAACCTAAGTATCACCAATTTTATTATGGTTCGAACATGTTTACTATATCATGCCCGCCATACTGGATCCGAAATTATGAATTTTAAATATCCAACATCAGATTTGGAATCAGCGAGCCCAGAAACCTGGTGGCCGTTCAAAAAATACGTAATGCTTTTTTCTGAAAGTCTTAACCCCCCCCCCCCCCACTTAACACTTTTCCTATAGTAAGTATATGTAACTTTAACATTCGCGTGACGCTCGGGGTGACCCCCCCCCCTCAAAGGCGTTACGTATTTTTTGAACAACCCCCTATGTACCACCAATTTTTTCCAGATCCATATATTTTCAATATTTCATGTCCGCCATATTGAATATTGAAAATCCGACATCAGGTTGGAAATCAGCGACCCCAAAAACCCAACTGCCACCAGTTTTATCCAGACCGAAACACGTTTACTATTTATGCCCGCCATATTGGATCCGCCATTTTGAATGTTCAATATTCAACATCAGATTTGAAATCAGTGACCCCACAAAGCTATGTGACACCAATTTTTTCAATATCCAAACATTTTTACTATTTCATGTCCGCCATATTGGATCCGCCATTTTGAATTTTGAGGATCCAAGATCACATTTGAAAACAGCGACCCGAAACACCTAAATACCATACATTTTATGTATATTCCAACATGTTTACTATTTCAGGTCCACATTTGATCCGCCATTTTGAACTTCAAATATCCAACATCAGACTTGAAATCAGAGACCCCAGAAACCTATGAACCACCAATTTTTTCCAGCTTAAAACATGTTTACTATTTCATGTCCGCCATATTGAATCAGCCATTTTGAATTTTGAATATCAAACATCAGATTTGAAATCAGCGACCCCAGAAACCTATGTACCACCATTTTTTTCTGGATCAAAACATTTCTATTGTTTCATGTCCGCCAAATTGGATCCACCATTTTGAATTTTCAAAATTCAACATCAGATTTAGAATAAGCGCCCCCAAAAACCCAACTGTCACTAATTTTATCCAGATCCAAACATGTTTACTATTCCATATACGCCATATTGGATCCTCCATTTTGAATTTTGAATATACAACATCAGACTTGAAATCAGCGACGCCAGAAACCTATGTACGACCAATTTTTTCCACATCCAAACATTTCTACTATTTCTGTCCGCCATATTGGATCCGCCATTTGGAATTTTGAATATCCAACATCACATTTGAAATCAGCGACCCCAAAAACCTAAATACCATCAATTTTATGTTGATTTCAACATGTTTACCATTTCATGTCCGCCATATTGGATCCGACATTTTGAATTTTGAATATCCAACATTATATTTGGAATCAGCGACCCCAAAAAACTAAATAACATCAATTTTATGTAGATTTCAACATTTTTACTATTTCATGTCCGCCATATTTGATCCGCGATTTTGAATTCTAAATATCCAACATCAGACTTGAAATCAGAGACCCCAGAAACCTATGAACCACCAATTTTTTCCAGATTAAAACATTTTTACTATTTCATGTCCGCCATATTGAATCAGCCATTTTGAATTTTGAATATCAAACATCAGATTTGATATCAGCGACCCCAGAAACCTATGTGCCACCAATTTTTTCTGGATCCA
>CAKNYM010052261.1:417945-437257 GCA_932195095.1 Andricus curvator
AGATCAAAACATTTTTACTACTTCATTTCCGTCATATTAGATCCGCTATTTTGAATTTTGAATATCAAACATCAAATTTGAAATCAGCAACCCCAGAAAGCTATGAACCACTAATTTTTTCCAGATCCAAACATTTTCACTATTTCATGTCTGCCATATTGGATCCGCTATTTTCAATTTTGAATATCTAAGATCATATTTGAAATCAGCGACACCAAAAACCTAAATACCATCAATTTTATGTAGTTTTCAACATCTTTACTATTTCATATCCGCCATATTGAATCCGCTATTTTTAATTTTAAATATCCAATATCAGATTCGAAATCAGCGTCCCCAAAAACTTATGTACCACCAAATTTTTTCAGATCCAAATATTTGTACTATTTCATGCCCGCCATATTGTATTAGCCATTTTGAATTTTCAAAATCCAACTTCAGATTTGGATTCAGCGACCCGAAAAACATTGACCCGCCAAATCTTTTTCGCCTGACTGTGAAGGGGGTAACTGAAGTTAAGGAAGTTATCGAACAACATTATTCGTATTTTTGAACATAAGTATCGAAATTTTGTAACACTGCTTCCTACTAAATAGATAGGCGAATACTTATGTTGAAAATATCTTGCAAATATAATACTTGTATGATTTGAATGTTTTGCATTTTTTTTAGGTTGATGTAACTCTTCAAAAAAATGTTTATACAGCATTTTTTTCATTATCAATACTCAACAAAACAATTATTAAGAGGCCGTCCAAAAACTAAGAAACGCTATTTTGAACACCCTTTTAAGTAAAACTTTTTTCTCAATGAAAAAGTCGAATTTTTTAGAAAACGGTTGGGTCTCAAACCCGAAAAGATGAATTTTCAACCAAGAAAGATGATTTTGCAACCAAATAGTTGAATTTTCAAGAAACAACCAACTTAATTTTAAACAAGAAAGTTGCATTTACAACAGAATAGTTCAACTTTCAAGCAAAAAAGGCGAATTTTCAACCTAATATTTGAATTTTTTGAACATTCTAATATGAATTTTCAAAGAAAAAAAAATTAACCGCAACCACAAACAGTTGAATTTGTATCCAGATAGTCGAATCTTCAAGCAAGAAAGATCATTCTTTTTATGATATAGTTGAATTTTCAACTGAGAAAGATGAATTTTCAACCAAGAACTTTTCTACCAAAAAAGATGAATTTCTAATCCAAAAAGACGAATTTTCAACAAAGCAGTTGAATTTTCGAAAAAAAGTTGAATTTTCAAACAAATAGTTGAATTAAGAAAAAAAAAATTATCAACCAAACAATTGCATTTAAAACCAATCAGTTGAAATTTCAAGCAAAACGGGACAAATTTCCAACAAAAAGAATAATTCTTAACAAATAAAAAATTGCCGCATTGGAGTTCTGTATAAGTTTCCAATAAAACTGAGTATATAGAAAAAATATATATAGCTCTAAAAATGTATGCGTACTAAAAAATGTTTCTTAATCTCTTCAGGGGTTTACAGTCCAATCTATAAAAAATAGTATACGGTCAAAAGACCATTAATTTTGAAATAAAATATAGACTTAATTGTTTTAAAACACTCAGAAATTCATTGTCCAGATTAAATTTTCTCAAAAATTCTTTTACACTTGAATTTTTTTATAGATAGTAATGCAAACGCTGGAAGAGATTAAGAAACATTTTTAAGGGGTTCATGTATAATAGGGTGGTCCAAGGATGGCTTTTTTCAAAAGCGAAAACGAATTTTAATTTTCAAAAAATGTCAAATAATGAACTTTGGTCCCTAGAAGAAACTACAAAAAATTCGAAAAATGATCTTCATATTTGGATGCATTTTTTATGAATAAAAAATTATTGAGTTTATAATTTAGGACATCTATTCGAGTTATAAGAAAGAAATTTAAACAATTTTTTTATTTGAGTTTTTGATGTCTGTAGACAATTGAAAAGTAAAGTTTATATATTAGTTCAATAAATATAAGGGATGATTTAAAAATCCTAAAAAATAAAATGCCCGATAATGATATTAGGGTTTTCAGAATGAGAGATCCTTCAGTGCGAAGAAATAATAACGTTATTATATTTTTTATTCTTATTTATTCATTATTATATTTTTGTGCCTAGGGATCTCTCAGTCACACATAATAAAAATATCCGAAAATCTCTGTTTTGTTAAAACTTAAGAACACTTAAAAAGGGTAGTTTATTGATAAAGACAGTCTCAATCTGCACCAAAGTCGTGATCATTGTTAAAATTGTTACTTTGAAGTTCTGTGCATCTTTCTGATAAAATTTGTTATAAAATAAAACTGCATACCTAATCTCTTCCGGCCTTTACATCCCTATAAAAAAAATAGTTCAAGTGTAAAAAAAGTGTTTCCAAAACTTAATGTGCAAAATACAGTCCTAATGTTGAAAATAATTAAGCATATATTTTATTTCAAATGTTTTGGGCTTTCCCCAAAAGAGATTAGGAAATTTTTTTTAGAGGTATAGCTATAGATTTGGAATGGAATGGAAATGTTTAAAATACAAATTCATACATTTTTGGAACCATATTAGAATTTATTTTCATGCGCTGATTGAATCAAAAATTATTTTATTTTTGGGAATAAATATTCGGCAGATTTGAAATCTAGCTTTACAAATCGTAATTATAAACTGTTTGAAAAATTATTTAAATTATTTGATTATCATTATTTTATTTCAATCTAAATAATTTTCCTCTTTTTCATACCTTAGCCCATCCTTCTTCATTTATGTTTGAAATTTTTTATCTTAATCTAGATAAGCAAATGTTCTTTCCAATGATTGAAAATCGATTAAGTCTGCTTTCCATTTGTGTAATCCACTTTCCTGTATTAATCTTGGAGATAAAATCGCTTGTTGTTTTCCCCTTGTCTTTTTAAATCCAAACTCATCTTCTTCAAGGGATTTTTCGACCCTCTTTTCCATTGATTTAATATACAAGTATAAGATTTGAGTTTGAATTTTATGGGCAAGATAACTCTCTCATCTGACCCTTATTTTTATCTCTAAATTCAACAAGTAATTTCTCAATTGGAAAAAATAATTATTCAATCATTTATTATTCATTATTTTTATTTTATATACAGGGTGTCCCAGTACATAAGGTACATTTTTATATTTTTGAATTCCTCATAAAAAATGAAGTTGAAAATAATAATAAAAATTAGTTGTAAAGTTAATAATTGATGAGTAATTAACAATTAAAGATTAACCGATCGGAAGCACGCGTTAGATGGACGACAGTCCATGTGTCACGGATGAGGGTGTGTGCGCGAAAGAGTAATTTTAAATTTGCAGGAGGTTGTGAATATCAATGGTGCAAGTTCACACGGCAACTTAGCGACTTTGGAACGATTTTTGAACAACATTTTTACCGATAGGTTTTATTTTAACTTTAAATAGTTTTCAGTAATTAACGAACCCAATGAAAAGCGTCGTCAAAACGTAGTCGACCAGGATCCTTGTCTCACAAGGGGGGTTAGGTTGGTGTCCGACGCCGATTTTTTTGTAACTTTGCAGATGAAAAGAGGATCCCAGACTATAAAAAAAAATTAATTTTTTGGGCAATCGTTCATATTTAGGGGTGGAAATCATCCCTTCTATATTTTTGATACTTTTACTGTTTTAAGAGGTATAATTGTTTTTTCTTTCTTGTTTTTGCACAAAATTGTTCTAATTGGTTCTATATTATAATATTATCTTGAGTTTTAAAAATACTTACCCCCTAGAGTATCATAATTCAAAAAATCTACCCCTATAGGATGCTTCGCCATATGACACATAGTTTAAGATTTTGGACTTTGTTGCTGCAAACATCTAGTTTTGATATTTAATTCTATTAAGAATTATCAGTCTTATTCGAAATTACCCCTAAATTATGTGCCAGCCACCCCTTCAGTATTATCAATAAATAAAAAATTTAGTTATTAATATGACATTTTTGTAAGTAATGAATTAAAATATTTAGTTTGGACAATCAATAATAATATAACTAATTATTTGTTAACAATGGCACATGTTCTTATATTAATAAACCCTTGTTATATGAAAACTACCCCTCAAAAACTTTTTATGTTTTGTTTAGCAGGCGATTTTAATGACAATACATATATAACAGAACTGTTTAAAGAATTTTTTTTTAGGTTCAGGCACGTACATATTTCCATTGAAAATTGTACACACATACACGTACCCTTTCGCATATCGTCCCTCTAACCCTTATTGCTCAAGGCTTTCGACTTACAATATATCTTCTACGAAATAAAAAATAAATGGAAAAAACAAACAAAATATTGCCTCCAGAATTTGTGTGAGACACAACTTATTATTTAGACCGTCAAATGAATAATTGTCAATTAGTTTGTTTTTACGTATGTCATACGGTCTCATTCAGATAATAATAACGACAATAATAAAATTGGATCATTTTTTAATAATAAGATAAATTGTCGTTATTATTATCTAAATGAGGCCGTATGACATACGTAAAAACAACCTAATTGACAAAATATTGACTGTTCACAAGTTGGGTGTCTGATATGTTAAAAATATTATCATTTTGGCATTTCAAATAAAACTGTACAAATATAAAATTATCAGGAATGTATATAAGCCATTATCAGGCATTTATATGAAGCGAAAGAAAAGAACATTTGTTCAGTCACATTTGCTTCTTTTTCTATTGTGCGAAGTATTACTAATAAAATGAGAATCAATCCATTAAATATAATATCGTTATTGACAATAACGTTCAATAAGGAAAAACTTGGCATTCAGCCTTCAGAAGTAACACCTGAGGAGGTACATCTACACGATGTAATAAGGATATTATAATGAAAAATGTGTTTGATTCCTCATTTATTATTGAAAATTCAGTTGACTTACAATTTGCTCATGAGGATAGTCAAATTGACATAAACCGATTGAAGATGAAGAAGAAGAAAAGGATTATGGTGAAGTTCCTAGTTGTTTATATCAAGAGAAGAGAGTTAATTTCGACTATAAAAAAGAAGCTTTTGACTTTCGGAATTCTGGAAAGAAAAAACGGTTATCTTTTACAACCGTTCATCAAAGATTCAAGAAGCTTCGTTCAGAGCGACAATTAAGAAGATGGCAAGAACAAGTCAACAGTGGTGGTGACCGAGAAGATAAGCTATACAACGTTGCAAAATACACTTTCGACAATTTGAAGGAGGCTATTGATTCAAAGATGACAGTTCACGATATAGATCTTCGAAGATGGGCTTTACAAAAGAAGCATGAATTGGACATGCCATGGTTTAAAGCATCACGTTGGTGGGTATGGAAATTCAAGAAAATGCATAACGTTGTTTTGCGAAAAATCACAAAATTTATATCTATATCATCTTTACATGACACTAGAGATACAGAACAAGAATGTGATGTTTTTAAAAACAATGTAAAATCAGAAATTCTGAGGTATGAGGAAAGCAAAATTTTCAATTCCGATCAAAGTGGCTTTAATTTAGAATTACACAGTGGTAGAACTTTGAGCTTTAAAAGAACAAAAACTGTGGAAAATGTTGTTCAATCGGTTTCCTCCACCACGCATAGCTATACGATTCAGCCAACCATATCTGCCGATGAAAGATTACTTTCACCCCTTTTTGTAGTTTTAAAGGAACCATCCGAAGAATTTGGACCAAGAGTAAGCCAAGGGTTTTTTCAGGCAAAAAATATTTATTTGCAAGCCTCTAAATCCGGTAAACTTTCTTCAGAATTACTGCAAATGGGGCTTCAAGATGTATTTTTCCCTAACGTAGGAGAAAATTCTGTATTATTGTTAGATTCATGGAGTGGCCAGTGTGAACAAACCGTGCAAACTGCTATACCGGAAGGTAAAACCCTTTTACTGAAAACTATTCCAAAAGGCACAACTGGGAAAATTCAGCCCTTGGATGTGTTTGGGTTTAGGATCTGGAAGAATTTCGTACGAAAAATCTCTGACACTTCTATTCTTTTGAGGTCTGATATTAACTTGCATATTAGAAATAACATTATAAAATTACAGTCCCTCACACATAATCAATTGTCTTCACCTAGATTTATTAACGTATTCAAATATTCTTGGTATAAAAGCGGATATATAGAAAATAGACCTCCACATTTTGATAACCCTGTAGACTTTTGTTTCAAGGAAGATATTGAACCTTTTTGTGATATTTGCGGTGATGTTGCAGTAATAACATGTGCATGGTGCAAGAAGAGGTTGTGCCTAAAACACTTCTTCGAAGAATATCATTACTGTGAAAACTTCGTGCCTTAAACATCGAATGATATTGTTTCTTTTTAACTAATCTTTCGTTATTTAAAACAATTTTAGATTAAAATTAGAATTAGATTAGAATTTTATGCGCAATTTTGCAAATGGTCAAATTAACACACACTCATCATATCACACATTTATTTTTTATTTCGTAGAAGATATATTGTAAGTCGAAAGCATTGAGCAATAAAGGTTGAAGGGACGATATGCGAAAGGGTACGTGTATGTGTGTACAATTTTCAATGGAAATATGTACGTGCTTGAACCTAAATAAAAATTCTTTAAACAGTTCTGTTATATATGGATTGTCATTAAAATCGCCTGCTAAACAAAACATAAAAATTTTTTAGGGATAGTTTTCACATAACAAGGGTTTATTAATATAAGAACATGTGCCATCGTTAACAAATAAATAGTTATATATTATTGATTGTCCAAACTAAATATTTTAATTCATTACTGACAAAAATGTCATATTAATAACTGAATCTTTATTTATTGATAATACTAAAGGGGTGGATGGCTCTAGGGGGTAAGTATTTTTAAAACTCAAGATAATATTATAATATAGAATCAATTAGAACAATTTTGTGCAAAAACAACAAAGAAACAACAATGATACCTCCTAAAACAGTAAAAGTATCAAAAATATAGAAGGGGTGATTTCCACCCCTAAATATGAACGATTGCCCAAGAAATTAATTTTTTTTCATAGTCTGGGATCCCCTTTTCACCTGCAAAGTTACAGAAAAATCGGCGTCGGACACCAACCTAACCCCCCTTGTCAGATGAAAATTCCACCCAAAAAAAGTAGCATGAAAATTTTTGATTACATGCGTGCAAAATTAAAGACCGATTCAGCCCTAATTAGATGATTACATATTGCAATGATTCATTTATTCGTTTAACTAATGCATGTTTAAATAATGCATCAATTCCAGTCGCATGATTGGAATTTATGTTTCAAAAGTTTTTTCTCGAGTTTTATGATTAGGAAATAAAACGGAAAAGGTCTTATTTTGATTGTAGTTGATGTTTTAAAACTGTTTTAGGTAGCTTTTCGAACAGTGAAGGCAATAGACAGTCTCATTTTAACGAAAATTTCTTATTAATTTTTTCAAAAGAGGCTAAAGGTCTCTTTGCTTTATAAAAAGAAAGAATCACTTTCAGTGGCTTGATTGAAATTTATGTTTTAAAAGTTTTTTTGGAAGTTTTTCGATAAGGGAAGACAATGAAAAAGGTCTTCTTTTGACGATAAGTTCTTATCCATTTTTTAAAATAGGCCAAAAGTCAGTCATGTTGGGAATTATTGAAACTTCTACTTGCTTTCTAAAAATAATGCATCACTTCCAGTCGCATCATTGAAAATATTTTTAAAAAATTTTCAGCAGTTTTTCGATTATGTAATACATCGAAAAAGGTGTTATTTTGACAAGAAAGTTTTACTTATTGTAAAAAATAGGCCAAGTGACACCGAAGTTCGAAATTATTTACAATTCTCATGATTTTCGGGAAATAATGCGTTACTTCCGGTGACATCTTGACGATAAACTCCTATTACTTTAAAAAAAAAGGCCAAAGGTCACCATACTTGGGAATTATTGAAATGTCTCCACGCTTTCTAAAAAGAATTCATCACTTCTAGTGGCATGATTAAAATTTATATTTTAATATAAATATAACTGGAAGTTATGCATTATTTTCAGAAAGCAAGGAGAAGTTTCAATAATTTCCAACTTTGCTGACTTTTGGCATCTTTTAAAAAACAGATAAGATTTTGTCGTCAAACAAGACCTTTTCTGTTTTCTGCCTATTTTGAAAAATAGGTGTCATCAAAGTGACCTTTTGTATCGTCTTCTCTAATCGAAAAACTACCGAAAAGACTTTTCAAACATTCATTCCAATTGTGCCATCTGAAGTAATGCATCATTTTTGTTTTAAAAATACGGAAGAGTTTGTCGTCAAAATTATCCCTTGTTTGAGTTTGTTATCGAAATCAGGCATTGTCTGTTATCTTCCTTGTTGGGAAAAAATACTTAAAATACTTTTAAAACATCAATTTTCATCATGCTGTCGGGAGTAATGCACTATTTTCATTGAATCGAGAGGTCTTCGTTAACAGTGAAAATAATTCTAATCAGGCGTCAAAATGAAGCCTTGCCCCTTTTATTCCTTGAAGGAAAGACTACTCAAATGATTTTTGAAACATAAGCTAAACGAATAAATGACTCATTACAATGAGTAATCATCTAATTAGGACTGAATCGGTCTTTAATTTTGCGCGCATGCGATTAAAAATTTTCATGCTACTTTTTTGGGTGGAATTTTCATCTGAAAAAAGATCCTGGTCGACTACGTTTTGACGACGCTTTTCATTGGGTTCGTTAATCACTGAAATGTATTTGAAGTTAAATAAAACATATCGGTGAAGATGTTGTTCAAAAATTATTCTTTGGAGGTTTGTGCATAATTAAAATTGCACCACAGGAAAAAAAACTTGGAAATTTTTCGTACATGTGTGTACCAGTGAGGTACGATCAATTGGCTAATTACTATTGAATTACAATTGAAATAAGAAAATCAAAGAAATGAAGATAATTCTATTGTTCCAGGGGAATTTAGAAAGATTCAGAGATTTAAAAAGCTGTAAAGGAGTCCAAACTAATTCAAAGTGTATGCTAATGGTTTCAAGAAAATAAAATAGCATTACAAGAATTCAGTCTTATCGTGAATTCAACAAATTCAAAAGAGTTTAGAGAGTTCAGAAAATTTTAAAACAATGCAGAGAATTCAAAGTATTTGGAAGAATTCAGAAGAATTTAGAGAATTCGGGAGAATTCAAAGAATAGCGGAAAAATTCATAGAATTGAGAAGAATTAAGAAGAATTTAGAAAATTCGGAAGAATTCACAGAGTGCAAAAGGATTCACAATCTTCAAACGAATTCACAGAATTCAAAAAAATTTAGAGGATTTCAAAAGATATTAGAGAATCCAAGAGAATTCAAAAGGTTTCAGAGAATTCAAAAAATTCAGATAATTGAGAAAAATTCAGAAGAAGTTCGGAAGAAGTCAAAGAATTAAGGGGAATTTAGAGAATTCAGAAGAATTCACAGAGTGCAAGAGAATTCACAAACTTCAAAAGCATTCACAGAATTAAAAAAAAATAGAGAATATTTAAAAATTTAGAGAATTCCGATTGCTTAATCTTTAATTGTTAATTACTCATTAATTATTAACTTTAAAACAAATTTTTATCATTATTTTCAACTCCATTTTTTATGAGGAATACAAAAATATAAAAATGTACCTTGAGTACTGGGACACACTGTATTTATTTTATTATAAATTAACTAATCAGGGAACAGTTTTATTGACTCTGGGATTAAAAGAAAAAATCAATATTCAATGTTTCCCACTTTTATCAAATTTTTAAAGCCTATCTTGACTTCAGGAAGCCTTGTCTCTAGATTTGAATTAGTAAAATATAACCAAATGTCAGTTAAATTCCCCCAATTGCATTAGTTGGAATTCAGTCACTGAAAATTAGTAAAATTATACTGATTCAATGAGTAATTATTGCTACAAGTAGGCGTACTATGGAAACTCGTAATTATAGATTTCTTAACCATTTTTAATTAAAATGATCCTACAGCCATCAATTTCATGCAAAAATATTTTATTCATTTATTTTCTTTAAGACAAGTGCGCCTTCAGAATAATATGAATAATAATAATGTGAGAAAATAACAGACACGAAAGAGAGTATAGTCCGAAACTAAGAAATTTTCAGTGGAAAATTAACTTTATTTTCTAATTTAAACTATTATTCTTTAGCTTAGATATTAATTATCAAAATTATTATTCATTCATCGCAGGCTTCATAGTCTTCCCGCTATTCTCTTCTTTCCCCCCTTTTTTTTTAAATTTAAATGCAAACTTAATAGAAATAACTAAAAAAATCCAACTATTTTTGGTTGAAAGTTAATTATTTTTGGTTGAAAAGTCTACTCTTATATTTTTGGTTCAGAATTCATCTTTTTGGGTTAAATATTTTATTATTTGTTCAAAAATTCAATTATTTTGTTGAAAATTCAACAATTTTGTTAAAAAGTCATCCTTTTTGGTTAGAAATATGTTTTTGGTTTCAAAATTGAACTATTATAATATAAAATTTAACTATTTAGTTCAAAATAAACTTTTTGATTGAAAATCCATGTTTTAAGGTTCAAAATTCAACTGTTTTGTAGAAAATTCGTCTTGTCGACTTTAAGATTCAACAATTTGGTTAGAAACATTTTTTCTTTCTTAACTGTAAAATCTTTCGCGATTGAAAATACAATTATTTTTTTGAAAATTCGTGTTTATTGTTTGAAAATTCATCTCTTTTGGAAAAACATCAATATTTTTTAGTTAAAAATCCAACTGTTTGTTTAAAAATTAATTTTTTTGTTGGTTGAGGATTCAACCATTTTGTTGAAAATTCGTCTTTTCAATTGAATTCAACTGTTTTGATTTAAAGTTAAAATGTTTTTTGGTAGAAATACCAAATATTACATTTTTTTGTAATTCATCTTTTTGGCCTGAAAATTTAAAAATTGGCCAAAAATTCAACTATTTCGTTAAATATTAATTTTTTTGTTGAAAATTCATATTTTGGCTTGGAAATTTAATCATTTTGATGAAGATTCATCTCGTTGGTGGAAAATCTAACTATTTTGTTGAAATTTTTTTTTAGTTGAAAATTGAATTTTTTAACTGAAAATGTAACTTTATTACATTTTTTATTGAATATTGATCTTTTTTAATTGAAAATTCATGTATTCCGTAGAAAATTCGTCTTTTTTACCTTAAAAATTGAACAATTTGATTAAAAAGTCGCCCTTTTTAATTTGGAATTTATTGCCTTAACTATTTAGTTGTAAATTCGTTTTTTTTTTTTTTGAAATTTGGTTGAAATTGATCGTTTCTAGTTGAAAATTCATATATTTTATTGAAAAATTGTCTATTCTGTTGAAAATTCATTTCTTTTTTGTATTTTATAGAAAATTCGTCATTTTGTAATAAAAGTGTAACAATTTTGTTAAAAAGACACTCTTTTTGGTTTGAAATTCATCTCTATGAATAAAAATTTAACTATTTATTTGAAAAATTTTCTCGTTGAAAATTAGTTGGTATAACTGGAAATTCTTTTGGTAGAAAATTAATATTTTTTTGTTTTAGAATGCAACTTTTTAGTTAAAAAATAATCTTTTCTGGTTGAGTAATCAACCATATTGTTAAAAAAATGTATTTTTGGTTGAATTTAACTGTTTTTGAATTTTGATTATTTTTTTCGGGTTTAAAATATAACGGTTTAATAGAAGAAAAAAAAATTTCGTGTTGAAAATTAAGAAATTTTGTTGAAGATTCATTTCTTTGGTGGAAAATCTATTTTGTCGAATTTTTTTTTTTTTAATTAATTTTTTAAACTAATAATGTGACTGTATTCCATTTTTGGTTAAACATTTATCTTTTTCAGTTGAAAATTTATGTATTCTGTAGAAAAATCGTCTTTTTGGCTTCAAAATTTTCTTTAAAAAACTTTGTCAAAAAGTCCTCTTTTTGGTTTGAAATTCATCTCTTTGATTGAAAATTTAACTATTTAGATAACAATTGGTTTTTTTAGATTAAGAATGAATTTTTTAAATTGAAAATTTACATATTTCATTTTTGGTTGAAAATTTATAGTTTTGAGTTGAAAATTCAGCTATTTGGTTGCAAGTTCAACTATTTTGTTGAAATTTTTTTTTTATTGAATTCAACTACATCTTATTTAAAATTGAAATAGTTTCGGGTTGATATATCAACTTTAACATTTTTTGTTGAGAAATCATCTTTTTTCGGTTAAAAGTTGAACTCTTTTGTTAAAAATTAATTTTTTCTGTTAAAAATTCATCTCTTTGGTTGAAAATTCAACCGTACGACTTTGAGTTCAAGAGAGTCTCTTACAGTGTGTTTTACTGCAGTGAGCTCTCACTTATTCCAAGGCTCAGTTATTCCAAGTCTCTCGCGCTCGGATATTCCAAGTGAAAAGCTCTTTCACCTCCCACCACTGTCCCTGTACGGTCTCGCCCGCGTCAGTGGATGAGCAATCAAAAAGAGGCCCGAAGAACAAGAAGCAAACTTGGAATATCCGAATGTTTACGTTTCTCGGCCCTTGGAATAAGTGAGAGTTCCCTGTATTTCAATCAATTAAATTTAAAAAAATAACTAACGCTTATAATTCTATAAAAATTAGATTTCATTTGAAATGGGCAATAAAAATGAGACTTTAAATCAGGATATTAATTAAGGTTGCGCGTCTTTGTTGAATCCGTGAAAGGAAGAAATAGTGCTTCGCGCATAGAAGGATTATTGAGATCATACCCTGAAGAGTGGAAAGAAATCAAATCTCCAGGATTATGCATTTAGCAGGGAACTGATCATTTCTTGAATTTCAATATTTCCATAAAAATTTTAATCTCTCTGATTACCTTTGCTCAGTTGATATTAATTGAGATATAAAGATTAAAAGTCTAAGAGGAAAAAGATCCAATCGAATAATTCAATATCGTTTTAAAATTATTCAAAATTCTTTAAAAATTATTTTTAATTGATTTTTTTCTGAAAAAAGACCTTCTCCTTTCGTTCCGCTGGGAATCGAACCTATAAACTTCCGATTGCCGGTCGGGTGCTTTCAAATTAAGCTACTAGAGAGATCGAGAGAAGAATCTTTTTTCAGAAAATACACGCATTATTTTACAAGGTTGTAAATATCAAAATTTTTCAAGGAATCTGTATTATCGTCAGAGAATAACACAAATTTTTACCGTCTTTTCAGACTAGATGGAAATATGAATGAAAAATTATTTTTATTTAATTTTTTTTTTTTAAGATCTTCTCCTTTCGCTCCGCTGGAAAGGAGAAGCGAAAGGCGAAGATCTTTTTTCAGAAAAAAATGAATTAAAAATAATTTTTAATTCATATTTCCATCTAGTCTGAAAAGACGTTAAAAATTTCTGTTATTCTCTGACGATAATACAGATTCCTTAAAAAATTCTTTAAAAAGTCCAAGTTTGAATTCCATTTTTGAAAAGAGTTTTAGTTAAAAAATTTTGTGAAAAAAATCATTTTATGGTGGTTGTCCAAGTTTGGTCGTTGGATTCTTGTTTTTATTTTCAGGAATTCCATACATTAACTTCAGTATTGGACGTTAAATAGGATTTTGAATTTGATTTTAATCTAATTTAAAATTCTTAAATTGAATTTGGATTCTTGTTTTTATTTTTAGGAATTCAATACATTAATAAAAAAATGCCCTGATACGAAGATTCCAATTTTTTTTTTCAATCGTCTACTTTGAATTGTATTATTCATAAATTAATTCAAAAATGATTCGTCTGCGAGAATTTACTTATAAACTTATTATTCGAATAAAAATGTTATTAATCAATAATTATTATGTACACATATTTTTATTAAAAAAATAAGAATTATCAATCTCTATTTCAGTTTTCTAAATGCCGCTGAGTTTCTTCTAAAATAATTGATTAAATCAATAACTGAGGACAGGTTGCTTTTCTACAAACAATAAGAGTTATATTAATATATTAATATTAATTGAAAATTTATCTCTTTGGTTGAAGGTTAAACTATTTTTCTGAAATTGTCTTTTTTAATTGAAAATTAAATAATTTGGATAAAAGTTGAACTAATGTGTTAAAAATTAATCTTTTTGTTTGAAAGCTCATCTCTTTGCTTGAAAATTTTAATATTTTGTTGAAAATTCATATTTTCGGGTGGGAAATTCAACTTTTTTACGAAAAATTCTCCTTTTGGCTTGAAATTTCAACAATTTTATTAGACTATTTTGTTTAAAATTCCTTTCTTTGTTAAAAATTTAGCTTTCCTATTTTTGGTTGAAAATTTATTTTTTTATTTTAAAATTCGATTATTTGGTTGAAATTTATCTTTGTAGGAAGGAAATCAAAGCATTTTGTTGCAAATTTTATTAGTTGGCTAAAACTAAACTAAAAGTATTTTTTTAATGTCATCTTTTTTGGTCGAATATTGTTAATATACATATATAGAATACTGGTTTGTTGAAAATTCGTTTTTTTAAATAGCGAATTTGTTCCTACTGTTAAAAATTTAACTGCCTTCTAAATAATTGAATTATTTGGTTGTAAATGTAATGTTTTTTGTTGAAAATTTTCTTTAAAAGTCACCATTTTTGATTAAAACTGCTTTCTTGAAAATTCGTTTTTCTGAATTGATAATTCATCTTTTATGATATAAAGTCATGTTTTTTGGTAAAAAAAAAAATAATAAATTAGAAATTTTTTAATTTTAATCTAAAATTGTATTGCTTTCACATATCTAGTATAACTATAGGAGAAGATATTTATAAAGAAGAATAATTTGTTTAAACAATTATTCCAATAAATTTCATTAATTTGATGACAAAAAGTTGAATATTTCAGAAGAACCCGCAACTTTCTAGCATTATATAAAAAGAATATTATTGATGATAATAAATTGTTTAATCAATCAGGTTTATTAACTTAAATTAATTATTACCTCACTCTAATTGAAAAGTGAACAAAAACTGAAAAATTGTAGAAAAACTGCAAATTTCTAGCACTATTCTAGAATAATATTATAATAAATAATAATAAATTGTTTGCAAAATGAATTATGTTAAGTTTAATTCATTATTGCCTCGATCTAAATAAAAAGTTAGAAATGAGTTGAAAAATTCAGAAAAAACCGCGACCTTTTAACTCTATTCTAAGAGAAAGTTATTAAAAAAATAATAAATTGTTTAAAAAATTTATGTAAATATCTAATTATCAGTAATGATTAGTATTTCATGTATTAGAAACAATTTGTATTCAAAAATCCGCCAAAAATATATATTTTTTTGAAATAGAGCAGATATTTGAATTATTCTTCAGATTTTCTATATCGATCATATTAAATGTAAATTTTCCTTAAAGTAGTTACTGAGCGCCTTTCTTAAATAATTATAATCATTTATCATTTGTTTATAACTAAAAAGTAAAGAAAACTAAAAATTTCAGAAAAACACACAACTTTATAGCATTTCTCTAAGAAAAGAAAACTTATAAACCATAATAAATTGTTTAAATAATTATTTTTGTGATATAAGTAACAAGTAGACAAAACGTAATTTTTTTTTAGTTAAAAGACAGCAACTTTCTGAAATTATTCAAAGAGAATGTTATTAAAAATGATAATACATTATTTTGAAAAATAATTTTTGTTAACGACCTAATTATTACCTCACCTTAATTAAAAAGTCGACCAAAAGTAAAAGATTTGCGAAAAAACTCTAACTTTCTAGAATTATTCTAAGAGGATAATATTGTAAATTATTATAAATTCTTTAAATGATTATTTTAGTTGAATTCAATTGATTATTGCCTCGAGCTAACTAAAAATTTATGAAACTCAATTTATAAAATTTTAATTTATAAAATTTATAAAACTTAAATTTATAAAATGTAAAAAAATTGCATTGAAATCTTCCAAATTTTCTTAGGAATTTCAAGGAAATTTGTTTATTCACTTAAAACCTTTCAAAATTCTTTTAAATCTTCTAAAATTTTGGTTTGAAATCTTTTTAAAAAGTCTGAGTTTTTAAAAATATTTTGCAGTTTAACATTCTTTTTCAATCTCTTCAATCTTCCAAATATTTCTTGAATTTACTCGATTTATTTTGATTTGTTAATCTTACCAAATTCAAACATTAACCTTTAAAATTTTCTACTACTTTTCGAAATTTAAAGAAATCTTTTGAAATGTTTTGAAATCTTTTTCAATTTTCTCCTAAAGTTCATTTTTCAAAACAAAAAATCATAAAACTTTTTTACAGAAATCTTAAGAAAATTCTTTGATTTAATCCTTTCAAAATTTTTGAACATTCTAGTATTTTAAAATTATTCAAATTTTTTGTGATTTTTTTTTTAATTCTGCAAAATTAAAAAAATTGTCTGAAAATTTCTCAGATTCTTCTTTGACAATTTTAGAAACTCTTTGAAATATTTTGAAATCTTTTTAAATATTCTCTTAAAATTAATTTTTCGAAATAGAAAATCATTTTAATTTTTCCTAGGAACCTGAAGATTTTTTTTTATTTTCTTGAAACCTTACAAAATTCCTAAAATATGTTATAATGTTTTATTATTTTTGAATAGTTTTAAAACTTCTTAGGTATCTCTCAAACTTACTAAAATTTGTTCTAAAAATTATCTATCATGGTAAAACTTTTCTTTGAAATCTTTTACACTCTTTTTCAAAATATTACGAAATAATTTAAAAAGTTTTGTAATCTTTTTTAATTTTCTCTTAGAATTCATTAAGAAAAGAATAATTTGAAATTTCCCCATGAATCTTCAGAATATTTTTTTCATTTTCTTGACGCCCTGCAAAATTGAGTTTACCTACACTTTTTTTAAATCCTGAAAAATCAAAAGAATTGTCTTAGTTTTCCATATTCTTTCTCCACACATTTTGAAATCTTCGAAACTTGAAATTATTCTTATAAAATTAAACCTAAACCATTTAAAATTTTCACAGAAACCTTTAGAAAAATTTGAAAATTTAAAAAAATTAATTTTTACCAGATGAATTTGTTACCAAAAAGACGAATTTTCAGCAAAATAGTGACCAAAAAAAGATGAATTTTCAATCAGTTGAATTTTTAACCGAAAAAGATGAATTTTCAAAAAAATAATGGAATTCTGAACCAAAACAGTTTAATTTTCAAACCAGAATGACGAATTTTCAACCGAATAGTTCAATTTTCAACCAAAAAAAGTTTTTCAGCCAATAAAGAAAAAAATTTTCATCCAAATTATATTATGAGAGGACAAAATGTTCGTGAATACAAAATAAGAATTTCGATCAATATTTATTTTTTAGTTTTTTTTGTTCATTTGTTTTTAAGGTTATGAAAATATGATTTTCTTACGATTTTTGAGAAAAATTAGTTAGATATTTGAAGATTTCAGAAATATCAAAAAAGTATATTTTTTTCATTTTACAGAATTTTTCAAAATTTTAGGAAAAATTCAAACAAAAAAGATAAAAATGTTTAGACAAAGAGACAAATTTTCTACGAAACAGTTTAATTTTTAACATGAAAAACACAAATGATTATTTTTGGGGGATAAATAATTTTAAATACAAAATAAAAATCTCTACCAAATATTTCTTTTTCAATTTTATTTCTTTATTTGTTTTTAAGTTAAATAAATATATAATTTCCCTAAGATTCATGAGAGAATTCAAAATTTTGTTTGAAGCTTCCAGATAGATCGAAAAAGTATAGTTTTTCATTTTTCAGGATTTTGAAAAATTTTAGGAAAAATTTGAGTCTGTTTCAAATTGACTGGATATATTCCTCAAATTCTGAAAAATCATTCAAAGTTAAAAAAATTGCCCTTAAATCTTCAAGATATTTTTGAAATGTGTAGAAAAATTTTGAAATTATTATAATATTTTGAAATATTGTGAAACTTTTTCAAATTTTCTTTTAAAATTAATTTTTTTGAATAAAAAGTCTTCAACAATTTTCCCAGGAATCTCAAGAAATTTTTTTATTTTCTTGAAACCTCTCAAACTTCTTAAAAAGAATCGATGTTTTTTGGAAATCTTCAATTTACAGTTTGTGTAAAATTTTTGGAAATCTTTCCAAACTTGAAATCATTTTTTCACCGTTTTGGAAACTTTCAAACCTTCTAAATATCTATTAAAATTCTTCGAATTCTTCCAAAAATTTTCTTGAAATTCTGAAAAATTATGAAATTTGCCTTGAAATCTTCCAGATTCTATTTTGACAATTTTAGAAATCTTTTGAAATGTTAACAATTTTTTTTAAATATTATCTTAAAATTAATTTTTTAAAATAGAAAATCAGTTTAAATTATCCCATAAATTATGAGAAATATTTTTTATCATCGTGAAACCTTTTGAAATTTAAAAAAAAAATTTGTTATAAAATTTTTAAGATCTTGCTATTTGAAAGATTTTGCTTAAAAATCTTTGCCATTCTTTTTTGAAATTTCAGAAAATAATTTAAAATCTTTTAAAATCTTTGTCAATTTTCTCTTTATATTTATTTTCAAAATAAAAATTCAGTTTAAATTTTCCCAGGAATTGTAAGGAAGTTTGTTTATTTTCTTGAAGCCTTTTAAACTTCTTAAAAAGCTTCGAATTTTTGTTGAAAATCTTCAAATGTTTACATTTTGTTTTCAATTCTTGAAATATTTACAAATTTCAAATTACTTTCTCAATGATTTCCAAAACTTTTAAACCTTCTAAATATCTTTGAAAATTATTCGAATTTTTCCAAAAATTTTCTGAAAATTATAAAAATTGCTCTAAAAATTTCCAGAATCTGTTATGAAGATTTTAGAAATCCTTTGCAATCTTTTAAAATCTGTTGTCATCTTTTAGAATGTTTTTAAATGTTCTCTCAAAATTACTTTTTCAAAATAAAAAATCAGTTCAAATTTTCCCATGAATTCTAAGAAAAATTTTGTATGATAGTGAATCCTTTCAAAATCCTTAAGAAGCTTCAAATTTGTTTTCTCCAAATATTCAAAAATGTACATTTTCTAAAACTTTAAAAATATTATCAACTTTTAAATTGATTGTGAATCTTTTCAAAATTTCAAAATGTCTTAAACTTATTCGCATTCTTTATAAATCTTTGTAATCTTGCTAATTGGAAGATTTTGCTTGAAAATCTTTCCCATTCTTTTTCGAAATGTTAGAAAATAACTTAAAATCTTTTGGAATCTTTATCAATTTTCTTTTAAAAATTATTTTCAAAATAAAAAATCAGTTTACATTTTTCCAGGAATCTTAAGAAATATTTTATTATCTTGAAACGTTTTAAAATTCTTAAAAAGCTTCTTCATTTTTGAAATCTTGAAAAATA
>CAKNYM010052261.1:437357-449744 GCA_932195095.1 Andricus curvator
CTGAAGTTTGCAGTCTCTTTTTTTAACTGGCAAAAAAATTAAAGGTTCATCCAATCACGAACACGGGTTTCCAGACAGCAATAGTTTTTAATTGTTTCGAGTAATTTCGAGATGGTTCGAGAAATAATCGAAAATGGCGCCATGCGCTTTTTAATATAGGATAGATGGATTAAAAATTTTACGTACTCGAGTCAAAAATACCCCCCCCCCCCCCCCCACCAGCACATAACAAACCATAACGAAACAAAAAACTCTCCCAACGTTTTTAATGTGACGTAATATGTGAACCTGATTAATACTTATAGAAGTATGATATACATTAATTTAAAAGTCGAAACGAAATAAAAATGGATCCATTCAGACAAAGCAAATGTATGAATTTGAAGATTATTATTATTATTAATATTGAATAAAATATAATATATGATGGATGAAAAATGAACAGCTCAAGATGTAATAATAGACTTGATGACGTCTTGCGAAGGATAATTATATTAACTCCTAATATTATAAGAGAAATTGGTTGCCTGTTAATTTAATTAAAGTGGGAACTATTAAAACAAGTTCTTCACATCTCATCCTCACCCTTCTTACTTCCTCTGTTTAACTGCAACCAACCCTTATTTCCATCGTCAGAATATCCACAATGAAATTCAGCTCTTTACACACAAAGCATCCTATTAAGGTCGCTTACGATTATTAAACTTTTGACCCTTCTAGTCAACCAAAATTAGGAAATAGTTTCTAAATTATTAATTATATTCGAAAGGGGTGAGTGTGAAGTTATACGTTGATTAATAATATTTCAAATATTTGAGAAGATTCCTGATTCAAATTTTGCCCAAATTATCTTTGGACTTTTTACTTTTGATCGTACCTTTAATCAACAAAAACTTGCAATGCTGTAAAACTTGTAACTTTTAATAAAACATACACTAATTTTTATCATGTATATTTTCTCTCAATTTTTTGCAACTTACAATAGATTTAATGAACATTAAATTTGAATTTGGAATGAAGGTTCACTGTTGACAGATTTTCATATTTTAAACTGGGAAACAAAAAAAAAATATATATATAACACTTTTCCTTAGACTCGTTTTTAATTGTCCTTCCATGAGGACGAAAAAAACTCAAAAAGATATCGAATTTTAAAACTTCACGCTGCACAACAAATTTTAATTTTTTTCAAAAATTCTTTTACCATTCGTTTGGATGTCATTTGGTCGCGTTTGAAAACTCACATTTGTCTGGACGTCGAAATTATGTGAGTTATCGAATAAAAAAGTCATTAGCACCATACTCGCGAGCGGCGCCTTCTCAAGTGGTAATGACCTTCTTTGGTCAGCCATATCCTTAAATATAATATAATGAGTCAGACATCCTGACAAGAAAATTTTTCGAAAAATCAAATTTTTAGAAGACATGCATGATTTCAGCCCTTTTTCATTCCTATGAAGCGGGGCTAAAGTTCTACTTTTCAGGAGCACGCATTTTGCAATAATCGACCCCCCCCCCCCCCCTCAAAATTTCTGAATTTTGTAGGATATTAAAAATTTGTAAAATATTAAAAATTTCTAAAATATTAAAATTTTCTAAAATTATGTGAATGAAAAAAATTATCAAAATTTCTGAATGTTATAAAATGCTAAATTTTTTTTACATTTCCAAAATTTCTAAAATGTTCAAAATTGTTAAACTTATCAAATTTCTAATACTTCATCACCTTTTTGCACTAGGAACGAATTTTCAGCGCCTTGATCTGATGCGCTTGTGTCCAACTGGACTGTTACTAACCAATCCAATCTGCTACTCCCACGTGTGTCATGTTGTTTTCGAAAAAAGTGGGTTATGAACGAGGGGAAACGTTATTTCTATTTTTGTATGAATTTAAGAAATTTTGGAAAGTTTTAAAATATTGAAAATGTATGGTAAATATAATTAAGGGGCCCTTCACAAACCACGTAGTTTCCTTAGGGGGGGAGGGGCTACAAAAGGCCACGTTGGTTTTACACGTAGATGTTAAAAAAAATAAAACGCATCCCTGGCGAAAGTATCGTATAGGAATTCCTTTCGAACTAATCCGAAGACATCCGAATCATTCCGGAATATGTATCCGAACCAATCCGAGTTAATTCGAACCAATGAGAAAAAATGTCTACAGTTTGTTCGATCCAAATTGGTCGATAATTAATCCGACTCAATCCGGTTCAATCCGAACTTTCAATCTGAATAAATCCGAACCAATTTTTAATCCAAATGATTCCGAACTCGGATTGACCTGAAACAATTTTCAATCCGAATGAATCCAATTCAATCCGAACTCTGATTCATTCGGATTGAAAATTCAGTGAATATCAATCCGAGTTCGGATTGATTCGGATTCATTTGGATTGAAACTTTGGTTCGAATTGGTTCGTTTTGAAGTTCGGATTGAACCGGATTGAGTCGGATTAATTTTTAAACGATTTGGGTCAAACCAAATGTAGAAATTTTCTCAGATTGGTTCGAATTGGTTCGGATACAGATTCCAGAATGATTCGGAAGGAATTCCTATCCGATACTTTCGCCAGGGATGGCCAGAAAACAGAAAAGTGTTGACAGATTAATCCCCCCCCCCCCCCAAACAAATTTTTAACAAAATACATGGATTGTCAATTAGAGGCCTTCAAAAAAACAACGTAGCACCCTTTGGGGTGGGGGGGTCTACGAGAATGTCCCGATGGACTACATGGGGGGACGGGGGGGTTAAAAAAGTAGCTTAAATTGGGCCTCATGGTTTATGGGAGCCCCCTAATAAAAAATTTTGAAAACATCAAAAACTTTTAAAATTTGAGAGTTTTTAAGAAATTTGAGAAATTCTGAAAATTTTAGAATTTTAAAAAATTTAGAAACTTTAAACATTTGAAAAATTTTGGAAACATTAAAATTTGTTAAAAAGTGAGAAATTTTGATAATTTTTTAAAAATTGAGAAATTTTTATAATTTTAGAGATGTAAAACATTTTAGAAATTTTAGAAATGTTGGTAATTAAAAATTTTTATTTAATTTTTTTAAATTTTTATTACCATTTACAAATTTTTTCAAAATTTTTGAAACTCTGACAATTTTATATATTTTAGACATTTTGGAAATTTTATAAATTACAGAAATTTTGAAAATTTGAGTGGTTTTTATTATTTTGAGAAATTTTGAGAATTTTATCAATTTGGAACATTTGAGAAATTTTGATAATTTAAAAAGTTGGAACATTTTAGAAATTTTGATAATTTAAGAAATCTAAAATTTTAGAAATTTTGATCATTAAAAATTTTTTTAACATTTTAGAAAAAATATTTTTTTAAATGATTTTTTTATGAAAAAAGATCTTCTCCTTTCGCGCCTTCTCAAGTGGTAGTGACCTTCTTTGGTCAGCCGTGTTCTTAAATATAATATGATGAGTCAGCCATCCGGAATTTTTTTTTCTCGAAAAAATCAAGTTTTTAGAAGACATGCATGATTTCAACCCTTTTTCATTCCTATGCAGCAGGGCAATGGCGTTGTTGGTATATTTCGGAGACCAATCTAAAGGTGTTTTTAGTTTTTCGATATGATTCTCAGTTTTTTAAAAATTAATTACAAAAGTTTCAAATCCATATCTGTGGCAAAATTCAATGTCGTGAAAACCGTGGTACCGAAAATTTGCAGAAATTTTGGAAGATTTTGGATTATTTAAGTTTCCGTATATTTTTTAAATTTCCGTTTCTAAGATGTTCAAAATTTCTAAAGTGATCGAAATTTCTAAAATTATAAAAGTTATAAAAATTTCTGAATTTCATAAAATGATCAAATTTTCCAAATTTTCGAACATTTCTGAAAGATTCAACATTTTAAAACTTGTCAACATTTCTAATATCTCTGAATTTTATTAAATGTTCAAAATTTCTAAAATTACTGACCAACGGCCATACCACGCTGAAAAAACAAGTTCTCGTCAGATCACTGAAGTTAAGCAACGTTGGGCGCGGTTAGTACTTGGATGGGTGACCATTCGAGAATACTGCGTGCTGTTGGCCCACCGTGGGTGTGGTGAGACCACACTTGTAGTAGTTATTTACTACAAGAAACTATCCACCTAGAAACACTACCCGAATCGGGTAGTGTCACGCCTACCCTTAAGGGGAAATGGCTTAATGGCATACATACATACATACATACATACATACATACATACATACATACATACATACATACATACATACATACTTGAATTTCTAAGATTATCATAATTTCTAAAATGTTTCAAGGAATCTGTATTATCATCAGAGAATAACAGAAAATATTTAACGTCTTTTCAGACTAGATGGACCTATGAAAGAAAAATTATTTTGAATAATTTTTTTCTGAAAAAAGATCTTCTCTTTCATAGCTCCATCTAGTTTGAAAAGACGTTAAATATTTTCTGTTATTCTCTGATGATAATACAGATTCCTTGAAACATTTTAGAAATTATGATAATCTTAGAAATTCAAGTATGTATGTATGTGTGTATACCATTAAGCCATTTCCCCTTCAGGGTAGGCGTGACACTACCCGATTCGGGTAGTGTTTCTAGGTGGATAGTGTCTTGTAGTAAATAACTACTACAAGTGTGGTCTCACCACACCCACGGTGGGCCAACAGCACGCAGTATTCTCGAATGGTCACCTATCCAAGTACTAACCGCGCCCAAAGTTGCTTAACTTCAGTGATCTGACGAGAACTGGTTTTTTCAGCGTGGTATGGCCGTTGGTCAGTAATTTTAGAAATTTTGAACATTTAATAACATTCAGAGATATCAGAAATGTTGACAAGTTTTAAAATGTTGAATCTTTCAGAAATGTTCGAAAATTTGGAAAATTTGATCATTTTATGAAATTCAGAAATTTTTATAACTTTTATAATTTTAGAAATTTCGATCACTTTAGAAATTTTGAACATCTTAGAAACGGAAATTTAAAAAATATACGGAAACTTAAATAATCCAAAATCTTTCAAAATTTCTGCAAATTTTCGGTACCACGGTTTTCACGACATTGAATTTTGCCACAGATATGGATTTGAAACTTTTGTAATTAATTTTTTTTAAACTGAGAATCATATCGAAAAACTAAAAACACCTTTAGATTGGTCTCCGGAATATCTAGGAGTGGATTTTTTTTAACAATTTCCTAAACAATTGCATTATTTGTTATATTTCTGCAATTGTTATGAACAAACTAAGCGTCGAATCGAAAAACTAACAACACCATTGCCCTGCTTCATAGGAATGAAAAAGGGCTGAAATCATGCATGTCTTCTAAAAACTTGATTTTTTGAAGAAAAAAAAATTCCGGATGTCTGACTCATCATATTATATTTAAGAACACGGCTGACCAAGGAAGGTCACTACCACTTGAGAAGGCGCCGCTCGCGAGTATGGTGCTGCTGAATTTTTTCCAACGACACCCAAACGATTGGTAAAAGAATTTTTTTTTAAATTTAAATGTCTTGGAATATTTAAAGCCCTATGAAATCCTTTGAGACCCAGGAAGATTTATTACTATACCTTTTGAAAGTCTTTCAAATCCCTCAAAATTACTAAAATCCTCGGAAATCTTATAAAATCTCTTAAAAATTCTTTCAATATTTTTAAATCTTGGAAAAACCCTGAAATCCCTTGGAGCCTTTTTCAGCATTCTAAACTCATATGAATCCTATGAAATCCTGTCAAATCTTCCGAAATTTGAGGACATTCTTTAAAAAGTCAGATTAACTGAAATATTTTAAATTATCTTTATATTTGTGAAATCCTACTAAATCCCTTCATTTTTTTTTAATTCTTCGCAGTTTATAGAAATATAATAAAATTTTTAACATTTTTTTATATTCATTTAAATCCGTAAAAAATCACTTAAAAGCTTTGAAATAGCATTTAATCCCTTAATTAACTCTTATGCAATCCCTTGGACTGCCGTAAAATCTTTAAAATCTCCTTAAAAAAAGAACCCTGAGTTCAAAAAAGTCTGATATAATTGTTTGATGCATTAATAAATTAAAAAGGATTTAATTTTAATTTAAAAAAATTTGTATATAGAAGAGTTCCAATGTTTTAAATGCTTCTGAAATTTTGTTTGTTTGTTAAAAATTAATTTTTTTAGATCTAAAAATTGCACTATTCCAATTTTGGTTAAGAATGTCTCCTTTATAAGTTGAAAATTCAACTATTTTGCTAAAGAGTCGTGTTTTATTTCGAAAATTTAACTGTTTTGTTGAAAATTCGTATTTTTTTATAAAAAATTCGTCCCTCGTGATAGCAAATATATTTTTTTTTGTAGAAAAGTTCTCTGTTGACAATTTTTATCTTTCAGTAGAAAATAAATCTATTCCGGTTGAAAATTCACTATTTTGTTAAAAATACAACTATTTTGTATGAAAGTAATTTTGATGTTGTTAATAATTCAATTATTTGGTTGAAAATGAACTTTGTAGTTGAAAATTCATATTTCCGGGTAAACAATTCAACTGTTTTTTTAAGAATTCGCAATTTCGGCTTGAAAATTCAATAATTTGTTTAACGGGTTTTTTTGCTCTTAAATAAAAACTTTTTTTGTTGTTGAAAATTCACCTCTTTTGATATAAATGTTGTCTTTTTTGTAAAAAATTAATCTTTTTTGGTTGAGGATTCAACTATTTTGAAAAAAATTTGTTTTTTTTTGTGGTTGAATTCAACCGTATTTTCACTTAAAATTAGAATCTTTTTTTGGTGAAATATCAACTATTACGTTTTTCGTTCGGAATTTATCTTTTTTGGTTGCTATATCAACTATTATTTTTTTCCTTACGAATTAATATTTTTTGATTTGTAAAGTCAACTACTTGGTTGAAAGTTGTACTTCTCTCTTAATTTTTTTTTAAGATTCATCATTTTAGTTGAAAATTCAACTATTTTGTTGTAAATTTAATTATTTTCTTACAAATTCACTATTTTGTTAAAAATGTAATTATTTCTTAAATTTACATGTTTTGTAGAACATTTGTCTTTTCAGATAGAAAATTTGACCTTTTACATTGAAAATTAAAAAGTCTTCGAAAAAATTTGTCTTCTCTGGGTTGAAAATTCAACTATTTGGTTGAAAGTTCAACTGTTTTACAAAAAATTCGTACCTTTTGCTTGAAGTTTGAACTATTTGGTTGTAAATACAACTGTTTAGTTAACAATAAATTTGTTGTTGCTTAAAATATTTTTTTCTTGAAAATTCACCTTTTTAGGTTGAAAATACAACGATTTTGCTAAAGAGTCATCTTTTTGAAAATGCAACTGTTTTGTTGAAAATTCGTCTTTTTGATAGAAAATTAGCCTCACTTATTCTGAATTCATTTTTTTTTTTGTAGAAAAGTTCTTGGATGAAAATTCATCTTTCTTAGTTGAAAATTCCTCTTTTGCTTGAAATTTCAACTATTTGGTTGTGAGTGTAACTGTTTTGTCAAAATTAATTTTTTTGTTGAAAATTCAACTGTTCAGTTGAAAAATCATTTTACTTGGGTAAACATTTTTTTTTTTTTTAAAAGTTAAATTTTTCCTAAAATATTCGCCTTTTTGGCTTGGAAACTCAACTCTTTCGTTGAAAATTCATCTTTTTTGATAGAAAATTAATCTATTTTGGTTGAAAATTCAACTATTTTGCTGGAAATCAGGGTGGCGATTCGGCGGACGATTTCAAATTCCCGGTCATTTGCCGGTTTTCCCCGGTCAAGTTTTTCAATTTTCCCGGTCAACTCAAAGTAACATATTTATATTTGCCGCAAAACGCAAACATTTATTTTAATTCATGACGCTCGTTCTAAACATCTTTTAACACAACAGAGCAAAACGTTGCAAAATAAATGAATTTTGAAAAAAAATACTTAAATTTTCCACTAGAAAATATCAATTTTTCACAAAAAATGGAATAGTTAAACTTTCAGTTGGAAAAATTAAATTTCAACAAAAAAACGGATTTTCAACAAAATAGTTCCATTTTCAACCAAAGTGATGAATTTTCAAATAAAATTGTGAATCTTTATCTGGAATAGTTAAATTTGAAACCAAAAAGATAAATTTTCAACTAAAATGATGAATATTTAACTGGAACACTTGAATTTTCAACCAAAAAGACGAATTTTTAAAGAAGATTACATTTTAAATAAAAAGATTAATTTTCTACCCAAAAATACAATTTTTCAACCAAATACATTAATTTTTAAAGAAAGGTTTGAAGTTTTAATAAAAGAAGACAAATTTTCAACCAAATAGTTAACTTTTGAACTGAAAAATAATAATTTTCAATCAAAAA
Organism: Andricus curvator; assembly: GCA_932195095.1. NCBI lineage: Eukaryota > Metazoa > Arthropoda > Insecta > Hymenoptera > Cynipidae > Andricus > Andricus curvator. The sequence continues at coordinate 445,691 of CAKNYM010052261.1, forward strand.
TGGAATAGTAACATTTTTAGTTTAAAAAATTATTTTTAAACCAAACATGAGAGTTTTCAACCAGAACAATGAATCTTTAACTGAAATAGTTAAATTTTCAAACCAAAAAATTGATTAATTACCAAAACTTTAATAATTAAATTACAAGTTAAAAAAATTAATGTTTAACCAAACAGATGAATTTTCAACAACGAGTATGGAATTTTCGATTGGAATAAGTTACATTTTCAGTTTAAAAAATTACTTTCAACCAAAAAAAAACTAACTTTTAACAACAACAAAAACATTTTCAAACAAAGTGATGAATTTTCACATAAAATTGTAAATATTTAACTGCAATAGTTGAATTTCAAACCAGAAAGATGAATTTCTAACTGAAATGATGAATCTTTAACTAGAATAATTGAATTTTTAACCAAAAAGATTAATTTTCAACCAAGAAGATTAATTGCTACCAAAAAAGACGAATTTTCAACTAACAAAGATAATTTTTCAACCGAAAATTGAATAATCAAATTTTTAGTCAAAAATTAATGTTCAACTGGAATAATAGTTACATTTTCAGTTTAATAAAAATAATAATTTTCAACCAAAAAACATCCAAAGAAAAAACAAATTTTCAATCAAACAGCTCATTTTTCAACCACACAAATGAATTTTTAATTAAAACGATGGATCTTTAACTAAAAAAAAATTAATTTTTAACAAAAGAGTTTAACTTTCAACCAAATAATTTTATTTCCAGTCTAAAAGATGAATTTTCAACTAAAACGATAAATATTTGACTGGAATACTTCAATTTTTAATTGAACAGAAGAATTTTTAAACGAGAAGATTAACTTTCAAAGAAAAATAAGATAATTTTCTACCAAAAAAATTTCAATTAAAAAAGACAAATTTTTATCCAAATTGTGGAATTCCGAACTTGAAAATAATAATTTTCAACTCACAATGGAACAGTTAAATTTTCATTCAAATTAATTAATTTTCAACCAAACTGATGAATTTTCAACTAAAATTATGAATCTTCAACTAAAATGATGAATCTTCAACTGGAATAGTTGAATTTTATGCCGAATTCTCAACCATAAAGATTAATTGTCTACAAAAAAGATGAATTTTCCACAAAGTAAATACATTTTCAATCAAATAGTTTAATTTTTAAATGCAAAATATCTATTTTCAACCAAATAGTTGAATTTTCATCAAAAAAATAAATAAATTGATTTTCAAGAAAGTAGTTACATTTTCAACCAGAGATGAATTTTAAATTAAAATGATGAATCTTCAACCAAACAAATTAATTTTTAACAAAAGTTTAACTTTTAACCCAGTAGTTGAATTTTTAACTAGAAAACGATGAATTCGCAACGAACAATGTAAAAAAAATTTCTATTATAATTCAGAAATATTTCTTCTTTGAAATACTACTTCTACTCTGAAAACTGCTTGAAGCACTTTTATTACCTAAAATTTAGAAGAGGGAACTTTCAAATTGTGACGAATTCTGACTTGGAAGTGGGATTTTTGAAAATTCCTTTCTTCTAAGTCCGAATTATAATTCCTTTAAAAAATTCCCATTCCATGTAAAAATTCCCTGTTCCAAGTGAAATTATATTTCTTGAATTTTTCTATAATCATAAGTAAATTCCCGGTTTTTAAATTAAATTCCCGGTCATTTCCCGGTTTTTTCCCAGCTTTTATTTTATAGTGAAGTATTCAATACCAGAAATTTTATTGTTTAGAGGCCACTCTGAAATATTCATATTTGAGTTATTTAATTAGTCATATATCTCTACGGGTATGAAATTTTCCGACTTTTTTCCATTTCAGAGAAAACACCGTTCTAACTGACAATAAGAAGTTTAAAACAGAAAATTTTCATATAAAAGTTGTTAATTCCTCCGCGTTTCCAGTGGAAAGAGAAGCGAGTTTAACTTTTGTTGGCCAACCCCAAGAAAAATTCTCGTTAATCTCGATTTCAAAACAGAACGCGTTCATTTATCACCATTGAAAAATAAATTGCTTGTAACGAAAGATAATTGAGCTTTTCCCTCTCTCTCGTTATTACACAAAAATTCCACTTTTTCCGGGCATGCATTTTATATACTAAAATGCACAAAGTTGCCTCCGGATGATTCAATTTTATTTCACGCTTCGTCAGCAGCTTGAAAAGACACAGAGAAAAAAAAATCGTTCGTATGTGATATTTTAAAAAGCATCATTCATGCATGCATTCTACATTTGCGGATTTCAGAGGCTAAACCATTTATAAATCACGCGCATCGTACAATGAAACATATTTTACGTTTCACGTTTCAAAATATCCTTCTACAGAAAAATATTCCTTTTGTAAGGATTACAATACATTTAGCCGTGCTGAAAATGCCCTATTTAAAAAAAAAAATTTAAAAGGCGCTGACAAGGCCCTGATCAGTTTTTCTATTTTGAATAAAACATGTTAATTTATATTCAGGATATTTTTTTTCGATTTCTTTGGTACGAGTCTGAGATAAAACACAAAATATATGTGATTTTTTACGAAAAAATAGAAATAAATTCTTTTTAATAAAATTAATGTATAGGTACCATATTGAATTCAATATGAAACGCTTAAGATTTTAAGTTGAAAGATATTGGATTTTCAACAAAATAGTTGAATTTTCAATCAAGATGAATTAATTTTATACCAAGAAAGATGATTTTTCAACGAAAGAGTTGAGTTTTCAAACTAAAAAGGCGATTATTTTAGAAAACAGTTGAATCTTAAACACACAAAAAAAATTTCAACCAAGTAAAATGATTTTTCAACTGAAGAGCTGAATTTTCCACACAAAAATTAATTTTAATAAAACAGTTGCATTCACAGCCAAATAGTTTAAATTTCAAGCAAAAGGTGATATAAGCCAGTAGGCCTAAAATTGAGAACCACGGACTAAGCGATTTAGTCACGTAGTTTCCCAGCTCGAGTTTCACTTTGAAACTCAAGTGGAAAATTTTACACCTAAATCGTAAACATCCGTGTTTACTCGACGAGCTTGCTTTCTCCCTTATTGAGTGAGTCATAACAATTTGACAAACTGGCCTGAAGCGGACCCTCCTTTTGTCACGTAGCTGACGCGTCCGCCCGGCAGCTGGCCGGCGGGTTTTTCCCAGCACGTGCCAACGCGTGATCAAGCGAGAGAAGGTTCCCTTAGTCACGTACGCCAGTGACGCTTCCTTCGCCTCTCTCTCGCTCGTACACAGGGTTCTCAACGCCAGCATTCCCATTTGAAACTTTCGGTATTCTTGGGTTAAAATATTAGCTTAAAATAAACATTTTTTTTTTGTGGAGACAATTTTACTCAAATAGTTAGTTTAAGTTTTCGGATGATATTTTCTACATTTTTCCTGTAAATATATATTAACTTTAATGATTATTTTTCGATATTTCTTATTTTTATATATTTTGAAAATTCGTCGACGTAGGATTAAAACATAAATCGATGGGATGGTTTTCCTGAAATATTATTTAAAAATATTAATCATAAGTATTTTTAATTTGTCAATAAACATTTAAAATAACATGTAAATGGCGAGAGGCGCGCGAGATCGACGGCAGGCAGCACGGAGTATGGTGTCCCCACCGCTCCGTTGCGACTCCAGTTTCGAGCGTCTTAGCCAATCAGAGAGTCAGCTGCCGCTCCCTGCCTCGCTCCAGCTCGCGTCCCTCTCGCCCATATAAGCCGGTGCACGAGCCGTTCTCGTCACTTGGCGACTTGTAACCCTCCAGTGGACAGTACGGGCTAACTGAAGCTCCGCATCCACTGACAACGAGAATTTTTGTACAATAGCCGTTCCGAATATAAAATTAATTCGCCTATCCTTGCCTTCTTCTACCACCTTACCTTTACTCTCTCTTTCTCTCTCTTCTTTTCCGGTTGATTGGTCTGCCTTCGAGGCCCCAATCCCGATCTCTCTCTCTCTCTCTCTCTCTCTTGGTGGCTGGTCTGCCTTCGTGGCTCCAAAACACCGCTCTCTTACCTTACTCTCTCTTTCTCTCTCTTCTTTTCCG
>CAKNYM010052264.1:8165-116619 GCA_932195095.1 Andricus curvator
AAGCCTTATTACGCCTTCTTATGCCTTAGTAAGCCTTATTACGCCTTATTATGTCTTATAGCCTTAGTACGCACTATTACAGAAGTACTACGCGGATGTTACGGTGCTATCGGAAAAGTATCACAGTAAAATTATGATGTAATTATTAATTAATTATTGAATTACAATTAATTGTTAAGTTTTTTTTAATACAAAATGTATCAATAATACAAAAGTAATTAATTTGATATTTTGATCATTAAAATCATTGTGTGAGCACAAAATAAAACAAAAGAGTGTACAGACTTTGGTTAAATTATTAATGGTTTCTTAAAACAATTTCATTTCGCTTAACAGTGTCATTAACACACCTTATGACTGACAAGCATGACAAAAAATTCTAACAATAAATAATATCCATTAAAGGAAAATATTTTTAATATGTATGTGAATTTTAAATTCTACTAAATTTAACTCTTTTTTATATATTCTATAAATCTTAAAATGGGTTTGAATTTAATTATTTAGTTTTTCAATTCGAATTCTAAACCAAAAATTCTTTTTATAAAAAATTGTTTGTAACGAAAAACGGCTATTATTTGGAGCGGTTCGGTAGACCAAGTAAATAATTTTGTTTTCACAAATAATCTCAGCTCTGTCAGTTTTTTTTTCACATTGAGGTTAAAATTCTTCATTAAAAAAAATAAATGTCGAAAAAATCATTCCACAACTCGATTTTGAATTGAATCTTCCTATTTTTTACAAATATACTAAAAAATGTACTTTATATGATACGATATGACAATAATATATTATAGAACACAACTGATATTCAATTTGAGGTAAAACAAATTTTAAGTGTTTAATTAATTTAAGTTTTCAATTGTAAGTTTAAATTTTAAGTTTTAGGTAAATAGTATGAATGTTTTTGTGTTGTGATTTGATAATAATAAAAATGAAAAAGACGAAAGAAATAGAAAAAGAGAAGGAAGGGGATTTGGTTGGTTGCCTTCTCATTTTTCTTTCCTCTATTTTATTTTTTGTCCAAGGGAAAAGGAAATTTCTTTTTTCAAATAACAATAGGAGCATTTTATGGTGGTTGTCCAAATTTGGTCGTTGGATTCTTGTTTTTATTTTCAAGATTCTATACATTAACAACTGATATTTATTTTTAAATGTATATAATCAGTACAAATAAAAGATATTTTTATTAGAACAGTAAGTTTGGAAAAATCAAAATAAGTTTGGGAAAGTCAGAATAATATTTTCAAACTATGTGAAATTAAAAAATACTAAGACCTAACGTTTATATTTTCATTTTTTTAATTAATTAAATCTGAACTGAATGAATAGCATTTCAAAATAACACACGGTGAGCCTCAAACATCAACTTAAACTTCTTCCTCGAAGTCAGTGCTTTGCAGGATTTAATTCTCTGATGTTGCCTGAATATTTCAAGTGAAAAATGAAAAAAGCGATCGTGCCCTTTTTTGAAAATTCATATTTTGATTTTGTGAGATTATTCTTTTATTTAAAATTTTTAATTATGTGCACACTATTATACATAAAATATGTAGTAAAAAAGTTTTGACAAACATTTCTGTCAAACAAAAACTGGATCTTTTATAGAGGTTTTTGTAATCCAGATAGTGATACAAACACCTCTGTAGAGGACCCACTTTTTATTTGACATACAATTTTATTGAAACTTTTTTACTACATATGTTATGTATATCACCGTACATATGATTAAAAATTTAAAAAAGGAATGTCGGAAAATCAAAATTTGAACTGTCTAAAAAAAGGACTCGATCAATTTTTTCATCTCTTACTTAAAGTATTTGGGCAAAATCAGCGAATTAAATATATTTTTACAACAATATTTATAACTTTTTTATATGCTTTTTTATAACAAAATCGTGCAAGTGATTTTTTTAAAAACATTGTCCAATTATCTCACAATTTTAAAATAAAAAGGTTCGGAATTATTTAAAAAAATAATAATTGTTCTAATATCACCAAATGTTTACGATAGTCTCTAAAAGGACAATAATGTATTAATTATATTCCTATAATGATTTCAGATAATTAATCATAATTATATTATTAATCAACTAGAATTATTTTTGCTTGACGAATCGAATTTTTATTTTAGTATCACCTAAAGTAAACTTTCGAATTGTTTTTTTGTTAACAATCATTATTGTTACAAACAATAAATAGTTCTCGAAATGAAAGTTGAATAAATAGTTGAAATTAAACTCGAGAATTAACTGTACTTTCAACGAAATAAATGAATAAATGAATATAGGTATGAATTAAATCTTCTTGAAAGATTTCTTGAACATTGCCACAAATAAAATTTTTAGACAAATAATTCGGGAAATATTTTTATTAAGGATGCGAATCAAAGTTTTATATAACTTCATTTTTCGCTGTAATCACATAAAATGTTCATTAATTGCAGCAAGTTCCAATACAACATTTAATCATTTATAATATAATAATATAATGAAGAATAATATATGATATAATATATTTCATTCGTTTCGCTTTTTGGCAGGAGTGCTTCAGGTTATGATTAAAAAAAAATTGTTCTTTTATTTAACTACAATTTTTTTTTTAATTTGTCTTTAAGTGTACTGTTTTTTTAACAAATACTCTTATCCATTCAAAAATACCTTTAAAAACGAAGCAACTATCCAAAAAAGAGTTGTTGTTGAAAACAATTATTTACACACATTTTTTATCATTTTATGTATTTATAAATAAAATTCTGCTTTTTGCACAGAATCAACAGTCAGTTATTTAACAATGACTCTTTTCTATGAATCGATACCATTTGATAATTATTTGAACAAACTTAATTAATAAATTCATTATTTGGATATTTACAGCATTAACAATTTGTTCTTTCAACGTAATCTAATATTAATAACAAATTTTAAGACTTTTTTAGGACAATTCTGTACATTTTTAACACCGATGATTAATTTTCTACCAAAAAATATGAATCTTCAACCAAATACATAATTTTTTAACCAAACAGTTGAATTTTGAAACAAGAAGATTAACTTTCTACCAGAAAATACGATTTTTAAGCAAAAGGATTAATTTATCAACGAAAAAGACGAATTTTCAACAAATTACTTTAATTTTCAACTAAATAATGTGAACAGTGGATGTGATGATAGTACAAAATCTTATTTAAATAATTTTTAGTTTATATTTATACATTTTTAAACAAATACTGAAGTTTCCTAACAAATTTTGGAATTTTCGAGCCGAAAATACGAATTTTCTACAAAAAATGTTTAATTTTCAACGAAAAAGTATTAATTTTCTACCAAAGAAGACAATTTTTCAACCAAATAGTTCAATTTTCAAGCCAAAAAGACAAATTTTCTACAATACAGTTAAATTTTTGACCGGATCATATGATTTTTCATCCAGAGAAGATGCATTTTTTACGAAAAATGTGATAGTTCATATTTAAACAAAACAAATTTTTAATTTAAAATATAAATCAGTTAAATTTAACCACCAGAAACGAATTCTCAAAAAAAAACTTGAATTCTCAACTAAACCAGATTATTTTTTAACCCAAGTTGCATTTTTAACGAAAAAAAAATTGATTTTCTACTAAAAAGATGAATTTTCAACAAAATAAATAAATTTTTAATCAACAGTTCAATTTTCTACCAAATTGTTGAGTTTTCGAGGCAAAAATACGAATTTTCTACAAAGCAGTGGAATTTTAAACCAAGAAATATGACTTTTTAACAAAATTGTTGAATTTTCAATAAAATAATTCAATTTTGAACCAAATCATAAAATTTCTAACTAAGAAAGATAAACTCCTAACCAAAATTATATAGTTGACTTTTCAGCCGAGAAGGATAAACTCTCAGCCAAAAATTTATTAGTTATTATTATTATTTTTTATTTATTATATTGTTATTATTAATTTATTAATGTATTATTTTAGTTCGCATTTATTTGGGAAATCGAGAAAAAGAGGGAATAGAGAAAAGACTGTGCAGTCTGCGATAAATAAGTAGGAAGTTTCATAATTCACATACTAAAGAATAACATTTGTAATAAACAGTGAAGTTCATTTTTAATACTTTAAAAATATCAGTTTAGATAGCTGGAAATTTTTCCAACAAAATAAAGTTAATTTTCCATTGCACACTTTTTAATTTCGGGCTATACACTCAGAAAAATGTTTGTTTGAATTAAAAAATTATTTCTTTGATATAGGGTGATGTAAATATTTTATTGAATTAAACAAATATTTGAGTCAAATTATATTTATTTGATTCAAGCACACGATTGTTTAACTTAAACAAATTTTATTCGAATCAAACAAATTGTATCTTTGATGTAAACTCAAACAAATGTTTGTTTGAATAAAGCAAACATTTTTCGGAATATACACTTTTGAATTCAAACTATATATAAGTTTAATACTTGAAAAATTTTATGACACTATTTTCACACTATTTTTTTTAAATTTGTGATACTGTTTAATATGAAATTACTGAGAGATTCTTAGGTAAATCGGCTTCTTCCTTCATATCTGAGAGAAAATTTAAATGTGTATTTGACGTATTCCCACACACGACTATATGCATAATAAATATATGTTGGTATAAGCGTCAGACGTCTATTTGCCATAGTCAGCATACAGAATATCGCAAAGCGGATCCTATGTAGATTCCAGTTAGGTCGAAATCTCCCCTTTGTATGGGGTTTGGAGTCGAATCAGCGCAAGGTCTGCTTGCATATAGCAGCTCAAAATCCCGTCATTTTATGGTAGTTTTCCTTCCTTAATAGGATCTCTCCAATTTCAACTATCTTGGTATAGAATATCAAAAATTAAATTTCAGAATGAAAATACCGTATACCAGAGACGCCTGAAACGAACCATCTTGGATCCTAATAGGCCCTCGTGGAGAGCTTTACTTAATGGATGTGATTAGAATCAATAGTACGGATCTTACTATGGGATTATTAGTTAGTTTGCGTATTTTTGTGTAATCTATGAAATATGATGACTTTGTGAGAGAGATTGATAAGCTACCTGTATTGTAGAAGCAGCACGGGAATTCTAGATTAATCTAAATATCTATACCTTAGTGAGTTACGCTAACATTCATGGTATATTAATAATAATAATAATAATTCATATTACCCTAATTGGTTTCTAGAAGCTTTTTCTTTATCTGTTTAACAATTGACACCTAAATCAGGGTTGCTACAGGTCAGCGAATCCGAGTATGTCAGGAAAAAAGAAGGAATGTCAGGGAATTTAAAACTGGTCAAGGGAAGTCAGGGAATGTCGGAAAACCAGACAGAGTTAGGGAATTTTCGATAAACTGAAGTGGAAGGTAATTTTATTATTTTGTTGAAAATTCAAGAATTAAAAAAAAAAGTCATTCTTTGTGGTTGAAGATTTCACTATCTTTCTGAAGATTCGTCTTTTTTGTTTGTATTCAAATCATTTTGGTTCAAAATTAAAATAGTTTTTATTTGAAATATCAGCTATTACATTTTTTGTTGAAAATTCCACTTTTTTGTTGAAAATTGAACTACAAGGTTGAAAATTCTTTTAAACATTGAAATATTTGGTTGAAAATTCCTGTATTTGTTTCAAAATTAATCTGGTTTGGTTGAAAATTAATTTCTTTGGTTAAGAATTCATTTTTCTTTAAATTAATTTTTTTAACTGAAAATTTAACTATTCAATTTTTTGTCGAAAATTTATCTTTTTCGATAGAAATTTAACCGTCTAGGTTTATAATTCATTCGTTTGATTGATAATGTAACTGTTCCATTAAAAATTCATTTTATTTGTTTGAAAATTAATATTTTTACTGAAAATTTAACTATTTTATTAAAAGTAAAAATTTTATTTTTATTGTTGGAAATTCAAATATTTTGTCGAAAATTCGTCTTTCTTGGTAGAAAAGTAATGTCATTGGTTGTAACTTCATATTTTTTGTTAAAAATGTATTTCTTTGGTTGAAAATTCAACTATTTTGTTGGAAATTCCTTTTTATGTTTGAGTTCAACGGATTTTTGTTCCAAATTATAATATTTTTTTGTTTGAAATATCAACTATTAAATTTTTTGTTGAACATTCAACTACCTATTTGAAAGTGGAACTACTTTGTTAAAAATCCATTTTTTGTGTTTATGATTCATCATTTTAGTTAAAAAACCTTTTTTTTAAATTACAAATTGAACTATCTTGTTGAAAATTAATATTTTTTTGCTTAAAATTAATTTTTTTAACTGAAAATTCAACTATTCTGCGTCTGGTTGAAAGTGTATCTTCTTCAATTGAACATTCCTGTATTTTGTTGAAAATTCGTCTTTTATGGTAGCATATTAATCTTCTTAGTGGCTAATTTATCTTTTTGGTTAACAATTAATTTCTTTGGTTGAAAATTGTAATATAAGTATAAAAATTCTTTGAAAAATTCGAATATTTGCTTCAAATTCATGTATTTTTTTCAAAAAGAATCTTTTTTGGTTGAAAATTAATTTGTTTTAAAATTGGTTTTTTTTATGCTCAAAATTTAATTTCCTAAAGTCGGGTCCAAAAGTCGAGGCCCCTCACTTTTTTTGATTGAAACTCGCACAAAAAAAATCTCTGAAATATCTAATAAAACGCATCTGAAAGCTTAAAGTCTTCCGAATGCAGCGATATGTTCACTTTTGTCTGAAAAAATTTTGTTCAATAGTTAGAGTACAAAACGTCCCAAAAAACAGGGTTTTTCGGCCTACTTTTTCAAGGGTCCACTTTGACCTGTTCCCAGAAGGAGGGCGACTTTAGGAAAAATCTGAAAAAATTCACACATATTCTTTGAACATTCCTGAATGCAATGCATTTTTCCAAATGCTGAAATATGCAATAGTTTTCTTTTTACGGGGATTTATTTACAAACATTTTATCTTGAGAACGAGTGAAGATAGGAAGCCGTTCAATGGCTTCAAATGTGCAGTTTTGCCATGCGATTGCAGTGCAATAACTAAATTTATGATAAAATCATTCTCACGCAAGAAAAAATAATTTTGCATATTTCTGACTTTAATCAGTGTGGGCATGTGGCCAGCACAGCGGGACAAGTGGCAGCAAAAAAAGTACCCTTTCTATGACAATAGTAATTCCAGAAGCAAGTCAAATGCTCGAAACAGATGTGGTTCAACGAAGCAGGGCCGTCTCAACGTCTTTAAGATGCATTTACCGAGCTGGTCCTCAGAAAATCGAAACCCAATTGCGAATATCAACCCGATTGAGAATATTTTCAGTAGAAAAACATTTTTAAAATAAGTTTTTTCTAAAACTCCTACAATCCTGGATATTTTTTAAACTGACTTCAATTTTTTTGTGAAATCTACATTATTTTTTAATGTTTCAGAAATCTTCATAAATATTCATGGAAGCGTAATTTTTCAAAATGAAAAATTATTAATAATTTTCCCAAGAATCATTACAACATTTTTTATTGTTATGAAACCTTCAAAAATCCTCAAGGAACTTGAAAAATTCATTTTAAATGTAACAAAGTCTATATTTCGTTCGACATTATTGGAAACCATTTAAAAACTTAACTTATTTCGAAAAAAATATCAGAACGTCTAAATATCTTTTCACATAATTTCAATGTTTCCTGTAAATTGAAAGTAATTGCCTTTAAATACTGCAGAAAATTTTCTGATTCTCTTCAAACCTATACGAATTCTCGAAAAGCTTCCAAATTTTATTTTGAAATCTAAAAAATGTGTGATTTGTTGAGAATTTTTCGAAATATTTCCAAACTGGAAATATAAAAAATTGAAAAAAATGAAACATTCTGGCAAAAGATTGTAAAAAATTTAAATTCACTTTTCTTATTTCGCAGGATTTAAAAAAAATAATTTAGAAACAATTTGAATAATTCCAAAAGATAGGTACAGATTCTGAAAAAAATCAAAAATTATTTTCAGTTTGGAAATATTTTAAAAAATTCTCAACAAATTTTACATTTTTTTAGATTTCAAAATAAAATTTGGAAACTTTTCGACAATTCGTATAGGTTTGAAGAGAATCAGAAAATTTTCTGCAGTATTTAAAAGCAATTACTTTCAATTTGCACACTGAAAACATTTTGGGCAAGCAGCTGTTTTCTTAGTGGGTACGCAGCGCCACCACGGCGGTTGGTGCAGAGGTCACACCACATTTGAGTGAGCAGTAGTGCCAAGCGTTACTGTACCAGCACTGTTGGGGCTACAGCTGTTCCAATGTGGGCACGCAGCATGCCCAACAAGAGAGAGGATACGCACGAAGCTGCGGGCGAGCAGCGCGCGACGCATTTGGTGTTGCAGCTCTATCACGTGGGCGAGCACCTCGCCCAAAATCTTTTCAGTGCAGGAAACATTGAAATTATGTGAAAAGATATTTAGACGTTCTGATATTTTTTTCGAAATAAGTTAAATTTTAAATGGTTTCCAATAATGTAGAACGAAATATAGATCTTGTTACATTTAAAATGAATTTTTCAAGTTCCTTGAGGATTTTTGAAGGTTTCATAACAATAAAAAATGTTGTAATGATTCTTGGGAAAATTTTTAATAATTTTTCATTTTGAAAAATTACGCTTCCATGAATATTTATGAAGATTTCTGAAACATTAAAAAATAATGTGGATTTCACAAAAAAATTGAAGTCAGTTTAAAAAATATCCAGGATTGTAGGAGTTTTAGAAAAAACTTATTTTAAAAATGTTTTTCTACTGAAAATATTCTCAATCGGGTTGATATTCGCAATTGGGTTTCGATTTTCTGAGGACCAGCTCGGTAAATGCATCTTAAAGACGTTGAGACGGCCCTGCTTCGTTGAACCACATCTGTTTCGAGCATTTGACTTGCTTCTGGAATTACTATTGTCATAGAAAGGGTACTTTTTTTGCTGCCACTTGTCCCGCTGTGCTGGCCACATGCCCACACTGATTAAAGTGAGAAATATGCAAAATTATTTTTTCTTGCGTGAGAATGATTTTATCATAAATTTAGTTATTGCACTCTAACTATTGAACAAAATTTTTTCAGACAAAAGTGAACATATCGCTGCATTCGGAAGACTTTAAGCTTTCAGATCCGTTTTATTAGACATTTCAGAGATTTTTTTGTGCGAGTTTCAATCAAAAAAAGTGAGGGGCCTCGACTTTTGGACCCGACTTTAGTTTGAAAATTCAGTTGCTTCATTGAAAAGGACCCCGCACCAAATGTACAGAAAAAAGCCTTATGATAAAAAATTGTAAAAAAAATTTTTTCTTGTATTTTCGAACCTGCAAACTAAAGATTCGAAATAAAAATGTCAGAAAAATTGACAGTTTTTAGACAAACGCTTGTCCAAAGTTTCGATTTTTACATGTATTTTAATGGAAAAATGCTTATTTTAGCAAAATGTTTTTTTTTCTCAAAAACGCTATGATAGATTTGACTAAAACTTTTATATTTTGACGATCAGGCGTACCGAATCAAAAAATTCGTACCCACGAACTAGAAAGATGAACGATTCTTCGGGTATACAGCATGTTTTTGGGGGTGTTTTTGTACCCTAAACATCCAAGTAGTAGTATACCATTAAATCCTCATTTCTTAGTAACTAAAATCAATAGAGATTTTTATTTAACTGCTACGGTATGAAACGACTCTCCAATAAGTGAAGTAAGCGTACATAGCAAGAATATGTTTTGACCTCATTTTAGGGGATGTTTTACCATCCCTTAAACAATGAGTCTGAAGTTCCTAACGCATTAATCAATAACAAAAAATAATTTTATTTTTAAATGCATGAAAGCTGCTATTTTATGACGGAAAATAGTCGCGTACAACCCTAAAAACTTCTTAAAGCACTTTCAACCCCTCATCAGATATAAATCTCACTCAAGCTACCCCTAAATATTCTTTACATTCAACAAAACCAACCTAATTCAAAAATCCGCCCAGTTTTTGCTGATAATAATTTCAATTGATGCCAAAGGGGCACACATAAAGTGTCAACCCTTCAGCACATGTAGAACTCACCCCAGCCACCCCCGAATATTTTAAAGTTCAATAAAATCACCCAAATTCAAAAATACGCCAGGTTTTTCTGATAATGTTTTCAGTTGATGCCAAACTGACAAAAAAGTGTCTGAATCCGTCAGTACATATAGAACTCACCCCAGTTACCCCTAAATATTTTTAAAATTCAATACAATCACCCTAATTTCAAAGTACACCAGGATTTTTCTGAAAATGTTTTCAGTTGATGCCAAAGGGGAAACGTAAAGCCTGAACACCTCAGCGCATGTAGAAATCACCCCAACCACCCCCTAATATTTTAAAAGGTCAATAAAATCACGCTAATCCCAAAGTACGCCAGGTTTTTTCTGACAATGTTGTCAGTTGATGCCAAAGGGGCAAAAAATGTCACAACCCCTCAGCACATGTAGAACTCACCCGAGTCACCCATAAATATTTTTAAAATTCAATATAAACCCCCCAATTCTGAAATGAGCCAAAATTTTCATAATTATTTATTCAATTGATGCGAACGGTTAACACAAAAAGTCTCAACACCTCAGTACATCTGGAACTCATCCAAGTCTAAATATTTTTAAAATTCAACAAAACCAACCTTATTCAAAAATCCGCCCAGTTTTTGCGGATGATAATTTCAATTGAAATTAGGGTGATTGTATTGAATTTTAAAAATATTTAGGGGTGACTGGGGTGAGTTCTATATGTGCTGAGGTTTTGAAACATTTTTTTGCTCCTTTGGCATCAACTGAAAACATTTTCAGAAAAATCCTGTGTACTTTGAAATTATGGTGATTTTATTGAACTTTTAAAATATTCGGGGGTGGCTGGGGTGAGTTCTAAATGTGCTGAAGGGCTGAGACTTTATGTGTACCGCTTTGGCATCAATTGAAATTATTATCAGCAAAAACTGGGCGGATTTTTGAATTAGGTTGGTTTTGTTGAATTTTAAAAATATTTAGGGGTAGCTGGGTGAGTTTTATATCTGATGAGGGGTTGAAAGTGCTTTAAGAAGTTTTTAGGGTTGTACGCAACTATTTTCTGTCATAAAATAGCAGCTCTCATGCATTTAAAAATAAAATTATTTTTCGTTATTGATTAATGCGTTAGGAACTTCAGACTCATTGTTTAAGGGATGGTAAAACATCCCCTAAAATTAGGTTAAAACATATTCTTGCTATGTACGCTTACTCCACTCATCGAAAAGTCGTTTCATACCGTAGCAGTTGAATAAAAATCTCTATTGGTTTTAGTTACTAAGAAATGATGATTTACATATGTTACTTGGATGTTTAGGGTACAAAAACACCCCCAAAAACATGCTGTATACCCAAAGAATCGTTAATCTTTCTAGTTCGTGGGTATGAATTTTTTGATTCGGTACGCCTGATCGTCAAAATATAAAAGTTTTAGTCAAATCTATCATAGCGTTTTTGAGGAAAAAAAGCATTTTGCTAAAATAAGCATTTTTCCATTAAAATACATGTAAAAATCGAAACTTTGGACAAGTGTTTATCTAAAAACTGTCCATTTTTCTGACATTTTTCTTTTGAATTTTTAGTTTGCAGGTTCGAAAATACAAGAAAAAATTTTTTTTAGAATTTTTTATCATAAGGCTTTTTTCTGTACATTTGGTGCGGGGTCCTTTAACTTTTTCGTTGAAAATTAATTTTATTTGGTTGAAAATTAATTCTTTTACTGAAAATTTGACTATTCTATTTTAAGTTGAAAATTTATCTGTATTAGGTGGAAATTCAACTATTTTGTTGAAAATTCGTCTTTCTAGGTAGAAAAATAATCTTATTAGTTAAAACTTTATCTTTTTACTTGAAAATTTATTTGTTTGATTGAAAGTTGAACTATTTTGTCTTTCTTCTGTTGTTGAAAATTTCTCTTTTTCGGAAGAAAATTAATCATTCGGGTCAAAAATTCAGTGTTTTGGTTGTCTATTCAACATCTTAAGTGAAAATCGACTTCTTTAACTAAAAATTTAACCATTTAATTTTTTTGTGGAAAATTTATCTTTTTAAATAGAAATTTAATCTTTTTCGTTAAGGCTTGAACTGTTTTGTTGAAAATTTAACTACTCTATTTTAATTAAAAATTTATTTTCTAAATTTCTCTAGAAATCCCTTAAATCTACTGAAATTCTCTTAGATCCCTTGAAATACTTGGAAATTCTACAAAGTTCTATGATATTCCCTGAAATTTTTTAGATGTTTGGAAATTCTACAAAATTCTATGACATTCCCTGAAATTTTTGAACCGTC
Source organism: Andricus curvator (assembly GCA_932195095.1). Taxonomy (NCBI): domain Eukaryota; kingdom Metazoa; phylum Arthropoda; class Insecta; order Hymenoptera; family Cynipidae; genus Andricus; species Andricus curvator. Next base: position 20,492 of record CAKNYM010052264.1, read on the forward strand.
TTGAAATTTTTCGAATTTCGTAAAATCCTTTATGTTCCTTCAAAATTTTGTAATCTGTAGAAATCCATTGACGTAAAATTTATTTTATTTCCTAATGTTTTCTAGAAATTCGAAAAGATCTTTTAAAATCCATTGAAATCTTTAGAAATCGTAATAATCCATTAAAATAAGTAGAAATGATTTAAAACTTATTCATTAAAATTCTCTTTAAAAAGACAGTTCAAATCCCAAGACATCTTTGAAATCCCTCTAAATCTTTAAATTCCTTGAAGATTCAGTAAAATCCTTGAAATCCTGTGAAATTTGGCGAAATACCTTAAAATCCATTGAAATCTTTTAATCTTTTTTAAGTCGCTGAATACGAATCTGTAGTCGAAATTTGGAAGTCCAAAATGGCTTATCCAATATAGCGCCTAAAAATTGAAAAAATCTAAAACTCGATAGATTTTCGTATCTTATGGTTTCTCTGGCTACAGAGTACCAATCCGTGGTCGAAATTTATATTCACCAGCTAATGCAGGGGTAGAAGCAAACCTTTTTCTAAAGTTTTTTATTGTTTATATTACATCAATTTATATAAATTCCTAAATTTTTTCACGGTTTGTATTCTACGAGCCCAAAAACCCGTAGAAAGAAGGTTTCACGGAAATGTGCCAAGTTTTCGGATTTTTTGACCTCTTCAAGCCGCCATATTGGATCAGAAATTTTGAATTTTGAAATTTTGACCACGGATTCGCTTTCTGCGACCCCACAAACCCGTAGGCACAAAGTTTTGTCAAAATTGAAAGAAGTCCCGTTGGATTCATGCGTTTGACGCCATATGGCGGCAATGCCCCCCGGGCATAACTGAAATTGACGCCACATGGGGTCAATGCCGCTCAAGGGGTTAGAGATTCTAAACTTCTCTAGAAATCCCTTAAAATCGAGCTTAAAATATTTGGAAATACTGCAAAGTTATTTAAAATCCCTTGAAGTTTTTGAAAGATTTTTAAATTCTTTGGAATTTGTTAAAAGAACTTAAAATCTTTGAAATATTTCAAAATCCCAATAATCCTTTGAAATAATTGGAATTCCTATAAAATCCCTTAGATCTGGTGAAATTCTTTAAAATATCTTGAAATCTTTGTAAATGCTGCAAAATTCTTTGCATTCCATGCAATTTTTAAAATCTCTTGGAAGAGATTTCACAGAGATTTCAAAGAGACGAGACTGTCTTGATATCGTATCGAAAAATCTCGGGTTTTTTCTCGTATCGGTATCGGTTTCTGAGACTCCAGTCTCGGTTTTGTCTCTTATCGTTTTGTTATCGGAGAACCGATATATCGCTCGGATCGTCTCGGGATTTTGAGACTAGACAGCCAGATGGTGGTTTCCTACGGAACAACAGTAGAAGGGTAACGGAGAGTTCTGAACCTTCAAATGAACGAAATATATTTTCCTAATTCTATTATATCTAGAAATATTTTTCAACTGCAGATAAAAATATGCATTATTAGTTTCTTTTATAATTGAATTATTTTCAATGTAATGAACCATTGTATTTTTTCACTGTTTCTAGATTATAAAGCAATTAATAAAAAATGTTCATTTGAACGTTAAAAACTTCAAGCACATTACCTTTTAAATTTTCAAGCTTTGAAACTTCTAAAATTCCTACATGTCTTTTAAACAAACTCGAATTTTTCTCAAAAAAATTGGAAAAACTTTCAAAATTACAAAAACGGAATATGTGGAAGTGTCTCAATATAAAAATATAATTTTTTATTGTAGTAGAAGGGTGAAAATATATCTGATTTCTTTTGTGATTAAATTATAATAATTTGAAGAAATATCGATAAACTAAAATCTTATTAAAAAGTGTGATTGATAATGAAGTTATATTTCAAAACAATCCTTTTACCACAATACATAATTGATTTTTTATGCATTTTTATGCAATAAACCCATTTTTGATCAAAATGGTGGTTACCCAGTTTTGTGCTGCTAATTTTAAGTTATGCTTTTCTAAAAGAGTGAATTATGAGCAAGTTTCGATGTAAAGCTTTTATTGATTTTTTCCGTAAAATGTCAATTTTTTATTTTTATAATTAGAACATTCAGAATTTTCTGATTAAATTTGTCTACATATTTTTCAATAAATGTGAAGATAATATTATTATAAGTAAATTAAAAAACTTAAAAGGAAGTGAAATTGTATGAGATCACAACTAAAATATATCTTCTAATAATAGCCTTTTGTACATATTAAAATAAAATAGAACAATATAGTAATGGGAAAAACGTATTTATCAAAGAAAGGACTCACCACTTTCAGAACAGAGGAAGTTTTTAAATTTGTGGGGAAAATAATTTGTCATACAGAATACACAATTCAAATAACAATTTATTTCTTAATATTTTTTGAATATTCACATTCTAGCTAAGGAAGAGATTCTGAGATACGAGAACCAGCATAATCAGTATTATGATTTTGGTTTGAAAGTATGAATCTAATTTTCCTACGATTTTGCAGAAAATCTAAAAAGATATCTGAAGATTTCAGATATTTCGAAAATGAATCCAAAAAATTATAAAGAAAATTTCGTTATTTTATAGAATGTTAAAAAATGTGAGGAATAATAACTGGCGTCAGTTTGACCTTTCAAACTTCAGGACTTTTAGAAGTTTGGAAAAAATGAGGAAATATTTTATATATTTTCAGAAAAGTTTTCAAGTTTGAAAATATTTTCAATTCCGTCAAAAATTCTAAAATTCCTCTCGAATTTTTCTAACGAATTGTCCACATTTCCACAAATCTTCCACATTTTTTAATTCTTTTTAAATCTTTTCTTATTTTCTTTAACAATTGATTGGTCTTGAACATATTTTTAAAACGTCGAAACATTCTAAATAACTTTTAAAATAATTCGAATTTTTCCTGAAGTTGAAAAAAAATCTGAAAAATCAAAAACATTACCTCAAAATCTTCCAGATTTTTTTGTGAAAAGTTTGTAGATGTTTTCATTTATTTTAAAATCATTCAAAATATTCTCTTCAAATTAATTTTAAAAAAAATCATCATTTAAAATTTTGCTATGAACTTAAGAAACTGTTTCATTCTTGAAATGTTTCAATACACGTGAAAAGCTTCTAAATGTTTTGTTCGCTATCTTTAAAACTATGCTTTTTGTTTTGAAATTTCTATAATTCTGTTAAACTAACTTGAATTTTTCTAAAAAATTTGGACAAACTTTCAAAATTACAAAAATTTCCCTTAAATCATCCCCATTTTTTTCAACATTTTGAGAAATCTGATCATCTTTTTGAATTTTCTTTAATAATTAATTAGTCTAAATACCAAATCATTTTAAGTTTTCCTACTTTTTTAAAAATGTTCAAAAATCCACATTGGATTAAAATTTTTTGTTTATTCTCTTCAAATTATAAATAATCTTTCAATATTTTAAAAACTTCAAAATATTCTAAATATCTTTTAAAATATTTCAAATTTCTCCTCTAATTGAAAAAAAATCTGCAAAATGAAAAACATTACCTTAAATACTTCCAGATTCTTTTTGTGCCAAGTTCGCAAGACTTCTGAAATATTAAAAAAAAATGTTTTTCCAAATTAATTAAAAAAAAATTATGATTATTTTAAATTTTTCTAGGAAACTAAAGAAATTTTTCATTTTCTTGAAACCTTTCAAAACGCTTGAAAAGCTTCTAAATGTTTTGTTCGTTATCTTCAAAAATTTACTTTTTGTTTAAATTTGATTGAAATCTTTTTCATTTTTAAATTATTCTTGAATCATTTTAAAACTTCGAAATAACTCTTAAGCTTCCACCAATTATAAGATAAATAAATAAGCTAATTCACTAATATTTTTTAGAGAAATTATTATTATCGTCAATCATAATAATAATTTCTTTCCAAACAGTCAGTGAATCAGAAATCAAACGGTACTTCGGCAAAATAAAAAGTATATACAATACGATTAGTAGTATTATTAGGTCACATGATTGTAGATTTACGTAAAATAGAAGTTGAGGGATATCTTTGCACCTCTCGGTCAACAAATAAAAAGTAAGAGAACTTATATAAATAAAAACTTTTGTTTAAATTTCACAAACTTTTATCTGTCCATGTAAAGAATTTAATTTAAAAATGGAATTGATATAAGTTTGAGTTGGTTTAAATGAAACAGATCTCACTGAGTGCTTTAGAATTTTTTCGGCAGTGCAAACTGTAGAGTTGTAGATTTTAGATTTTTGGAATATATAATTCTTTTCTTTCAAGGCCTAGTCCCAAAGGGATAAGTTCCTCGTAGCTTTTTTCCCGGTACCTGCGGCCGGCCACACGACCAGCCCTACTCTCTCTTCTATTGTGAACGAGGAATATCCCATCTGGACATTTTGTCTCGGAATTCCGATACAATACCGATACGAGACGGAACTTTTCGATATTTTTCCGATACGATAAAAAACCGAGCGATACAAATCCGAGACTGGAAGGTCAGTATCGGATGGGTATCGTCTCAGTATCGAAAAATATCGCTCGGCGGCATCATTACTAGAAATCTTTGAAATCCTTCGAGCTACCCACGCCACGTGCGAATTGACCGTCGGCCCACGGTCGGGCCAACCGTCGGACGGTCGGTCCAACTTTGTGCGCCACTGGTCGGGCCAACCAGCTAAATGATAACGGTCAACCGCCTTTGGCTTCTCAAGGTCGGCCCGACATTTGGTCCCATATATGGGCCATCTATTAAGATGATGTCGGCCCAACCTTGGACAACAATGTGGTATTCAAAAAATAAATAATAATTGATTGCGAGTATTTTGACTATAAATGTTAATGGTCCTGCTTAGAATGAATGCATATATTACATTTTTTAAAATTATATTACAAATAAAATTGCTAACGCTACGGGGGTTTCGAACCTACGCCTATACCTGAATCTATCGCCTAGCAGTCGGGAGTCTTACCCATTACTCTATACCTAAAGAATTGAAAGTCAATGAAAAAACCATCCTCATAAGCTACAGCTCAAAGCAGTTGAGAAAAACAATTTTTTAACTCTTTTTTCTCATTAATTTTTGTATTATTATATGACATCATGTAGATGTCAAATAAATTATTTGTTAACGGGAATATAAATTTAAAAAATTTTAAATAAATAATTTAAATCGATTACAATTTTTCTTCAAACATTTTTTTTCCAAAATGTTTGTTCTCAAAAATTTCTTATCAAAAAATTTGTTTAAACAATTTTTCTTCAAACAATTTTTTTCCAAAATGTTTGTTCTCAAAAATTTCTTATCAAAAAATTTGTTTAAACAATTTTTTTGAAACATTTCTTCAAACTTTTTTTAAACCCTAGTATATCCGACGGCTAGCCCATATTTGGGCCAAGGTTTGACCGACCGTCGGGTGCATCATGATAACTTATACAATGCAATGTTATGCCGATGGTCGGGCCATCTCTTGCCCAGAGTCGAGCCGACCGTACTTTCACGGTCTTTTTGAAACAATGAACCAGAGTTTATCCGACGGTCTGTTCATACTCGGGCCAAGGTTTGACCGACCGTCGGGTGCATCAAGGTGACTTGTGGCTAACCGACTACTGTATCCAGAGTTGGACCGACCGCATTTTTGCGGTCGTACCGACCAATCTGCCACAGTTCATCCGATGGTCGGCCCAACGTTGGGCCAGAATTGAGCCGACAGTCGGATTTTCGCCCGCTGCCGACGTCAGTTGCCAATGTCGGTGGGACCATGGCAGCCTGAAAACACCTTAGTCGGCCCAACTCTGGTTACCGTAGATCGGTTACCAAAGCAGGGCCGACTTTGGGCCGATGGTCAATCTCTGGCAGCCGACCCAATTTCGCACCTGGGTATGAATTTCATGAAGTATCTTTTCATTTAATTTATTTCCCTGAGTTCTCAGGAAATCCCTTAAAATTGAGCTTAAAATCTATGGCAATCCTTCAAAATTCTTTGAGATCACTTGACATTTTTGAAATCTCTTGAAATTCTTCGAAATCTGTTAAAATAGCTTAAAATCTTTAAATTCCTGTAAATCCTTTGAAGGAATTGGAAATCCTATACAATTCGTCAAATGTCATTAAGTTATTTTAAATACCTTAAAATCTTCTCAAGAAAAAGTGTTTGGGGGGGGGGGGGTATGCAATAACAGGCCTGTCTAAATCTGAATGAAATATGGTATTTTTTAAATAATACCTTTGCAAGTAAGCATTTATATAGATACATAAAATATACGATTAGATTAATTCTTCCACTTGATCAGACATGAAATCGATAAAATCAGATAAGCAGAGATCGAGTCAGGATGCTTTTAACTTGAAGATTCTAATCCACAAATGGTGTCGTATGTTCTTCTCAAGTGTAGGGTAATCGATCTACGTCCGTTTCCTCTAAGAAACTATACGCCTGTAGGATACCTCTGTGACTTTGACTTTGACCTTTACGAAGTGGTCATTTTACAATAATGTTAAATTGCTCTGTTACCTAATATAATAAAATGAAATAAATCAATAAAAACAAAAAATAAATAAAACAGATCAATGATAAGATGTACTTATTTAATATGTAATAATATTTTGAAATTTAAGAATTTTAAATTAGGTTAAAATCAAATTCAAAATCCCGTTTAACGTCCAATACTCAAGTTAATGTATAGAATTCCTGAAAATAAAACAAGAATCTAACGAACAAATTTGGACAACCATCACAAAATGCTCCTATTGCAATTCCTAAAAACAAAAAAACAAAAATTTGTTTCTTTGGGCAAAAATAAAAAAGAGGAAAGAAAAATGAGAAAGCAGCCAACCAAATCCCCTTCATTCTCTTTTTTTATTTCTTTCGTCTTTTTTTATTTTTATTATTATCAAATCACAATATGAAAGCATGTACAATATTTACAAACGTTTCGGTGCTCATACAGCACCCTTATTAAGGAAAGAAAAATTAGAGCATGTGGGAACAGCAACGAAACAACGACTCTATCTCCTCGATACCTGACAACTAAATGTGGGTCAAAAGGCAAATCCGTTATAAACAAACAAGAAATAAGAGAAAGTCAAGAATCATGAAAATTTATTGCTAAATGTAATTAATCATACTAGAATAACTTTTTTTCAATTTATACAAATCAGTTTTTAAATTAATAGACAACTTATTTTGTTTTTTAATATGAGGCATTTCCATGAATGCTCTCTTTCTATCATTACTTTCACTATGTAAAATTTCAACATTATCCCAGTCAAACTTATGGTCAACATCAACAAACCCTCTCGTATGTCTAGCAAGAACACTCTTATAACAACGTCCCAAACGAACATCACTTTTGTGTTCCTCCATCCTAGTATTAAGAAGTCTGCCAGTCTGTCCACCTTTTTCAAATTTATCTAAAGGATCTTTACAAAAAGTTATTATTGAATCCATTTTAAATGGTATACGGAAAATAGTATGAATATTACATTTATGTAACATGAATTCAATAATTTTCGAAATTTGTCCAAAAAAAGGAAGAACCATAGTATTAAAAGAACTATATTCTCTCAATTCTTTCTGATTATCTGTAGATAAAATGTTACTTTGATTGTTTTTGATTTCTTGAATTCTAATTGTGATATGTTGCTCAATTAACTTTTGTGGGTAATGATTAAGAAAAAGGATATTCCTAACAATATTCAAATTCTCTTTGTGAAATGAAATGTGAGACAAACCTAGAGCTCTGTCAACTAAGTTTTTGATTACAGCAATTTTGTTTTGAAAAGGATGAGTCGAAAAGAAATTTAAAATTCTACCTGAATGTGTACTTTTCCTATACCAATTGGTGATAATATTACCATCCTGACCTTTAATTACTTCTATGTCCAAAAAACTGATTTTATTATTTGTCTCTATTTCATGGGTGAATTTAAGTTTTGGATGAAAACTGTTAAAAGCATCAATGACTGCCTGCAACTTTGCTAGAGGAACACATAATAAGGTTTCATCAACATACCGAAAGTAAAAGGGAAAAAGAAAATCTAGCTTCTTGAAAGCAAAGACCTCCAAATCTTCCATAACTATTTCTGCTAAAATCGGAGAAATGACTGAACCTATGGGAGTACCGAATTATTGTCTATAAAATGATCCATTGAATTTCAAATAAGTTGAGTTCATAATGAAAACTATCCCTTCAATAAAATCTTTTTGACTTAATCGAGTACGTGTTTTTATATTATCCCATCTATTTAAAATTGCCTGTTTAACCAATTTAAGGGGTATACTTGAAAACATTGCAACAACATCCAAAGATATCATTATACATGGTCATCAGGAACAGTTTTTTTAATAATAAGTGTTTGGTATTCCCAGCTATTTTTAATATTGTATTTGAAGTTGTAATTGAGTCTTTAAGTATCAAATTAAAGTTTTGTTCTAAAAATTGTGTGGGAGTGTTAATAGTTGAAATAACCAATCTCAAAGGATAGCCATATTCATGAATCTTTCTCAAACCATAACATCTTGCAAGAACTGTGTCTTCGGTATTTATATCAGTCCATCTTATATATTTTCCTAAAAGTCCTTTCTTTCTCCAATTGTCTAGAATCTTGAAAGTGTCTCTTCTTAATTGTTTTAACGGATTTTCATTCAATAAATCAAAGTTATCACGATTGGAAAGTAAATCCTCCATATCCCTAATATAATCTGATTTTTTCATTCAAACTGTAATATTGCCTTTATCAGCATTCATGCAAAGTATATCAGGGTTGTTTTTAAGGAAACCTTTCGTTATCATGAAACCTTCATAAATTTTACGATCAATACTACTAATGTGCAAACTTGTTCCTTGTTTCGGAAATCTTGTTGATCTAATATGGGAATTTTGTGTATACTTGATTGAACATCTTTGACTATTTCCATCATTTGTTTCGATTTACTTTTTATCACATGGTTACTAAAACCTTTACCTAATCTGAGAATATCTGTAACTGAATCAGGAATTTGAATATTTGCCAAATTTACAAACCAAGGATCCTTATCTTCTTCTTAAAAAATCTTGTGTAAATTTAAATTTTGCATCTTGAACATTAGTTTGTTGATCAATCAAAATAGAAATTTTGTTCTCATGTTTTTTATCATTGTTTAAAAATCTTCGATTAAGGAAAATCTGATGTTTTAAAAGATCAATGATTTTATCTTATTGTAAACATACTTCTAATTCACTTCTAATTCTGGAAATTTTTACTTTTAAAAAATTAACATGATTTGAAACATCCTTGATCACTAAATTCAGCATTGAGAATTTGAAATTCTTTAAATTATGTTCAAATTGTCTATTGAAAAAATTACTGTGAAAAGCAAAATCTCGAAATTTGTTATCCAAGACAAATATTTTTTAGGTAAAACATCATTTCTTCGACATTGAATCAAAAACCTTTTCTGAAGGATACTGCCTCTTAATTTTTGGTTGATATCACACCATAATTAAATTGCCTACTGGAAAAAAGTATTGCTCGGGCCAATTGGCTTATATTAATACGAATTTTTTAGAAACAGGGTGGCTTCAGGTCAGGGAAAACCTGGAAATCAGGGAAAAGTCAGGGATTTAAAAAAAAATGGCGAAAGGATAAGAATTTCTCCAAGAAGCACTTTAAGGAACTGTCAAGTATAATCAGAGCTGTCATATAGTCATTTTTAGTCAATTTTTTTCTTCAAATCACACTTTAGTCACTTCTTTAGGATAAAATAACTATAGTCAATTTTTAAAATCAAAAGAGAACTTTCGTCACTTTTTTCAATAAATGATCTCGTGGGTGAACCACTACTGAATTACGGTCTATATCTATATTTCTGAATTTTCTTTGAATCAATTTAAAATCTTTCAGGGCATTTAAATGAAAATTGAAGAATTTTTTATTAGATTTCAATAATTTGAAGGGATTTTAAAGATTTTAGCGTATTTTTGAAAGTTTCGAGGAATTTTTTAAGAGTTTCAAAAAGTTTTAAAGGAATTTTTCATTTATTTCAATAATTTAAACTGAATTTGAAAGATTTGAAATATTTTAGGGTATTTTGAAAGATTTCAAGGCATTTTCAAGGGATTCGAAAAGTTTCAGGGAATTTACAAGAATTTCAATGATTTTAAAGGATTTATAAAAATTTTCATGAGGCTTTAAAGAATTGTTTTGTTAAAAATTTGTCCTTTTGGATTGTAAATTCATCTTTTTTGATTATAATGAATAAATTTGAAATTTTAATTTAAAATTGTTTTATTCCGTTTATAAATGGTTCCATGTTCAAAATGTTACAAGATTAAAATTCTGGTTTTTTAATATTAATGGTCAAGAAAAATTGCTCAGGGTAGAATCAGGGAATTTTAAACACGAAGTTTTTCAGCCACCCTGTAGTATCAAAGTATCGGAAATTGCATAAATTTTTCTGCTAGTCTCGTACCTATCTTATAGATTTCGTAAATTTTAGATTATTTCTAATGGAGTGACAATAGACATAGTAATAAATGGACACATTCTCAGAGAATGTATAATCTATTTAAACTTAACTGCATCATGAAATCATTTGAGATAAGATTTATATCAGAAAATTTTCTTCCTAGCATTACGTGTCTAGGAACTCACCTTTCAGCAAGATACAACTTACTTTATTACCATTCATGTCTACATCCTTCACTTTTTGAAAGTCTATCAATAATTAATCATATAGTCACAAGAGCATGACAGAACATTGAAATTCTTTTATTTTTTCCGTTTTATGCTCTTGATTCTTGGCTCATTTTTTTCTTTTTATATAAAAGTATTCGCGCAATTTCATTTTTTTATATACGATCCTGTAATGCATGATTGCATGAATTGATTGAATGATTAAATAATCGAATGTAATTAATTACCAGGGCGTCTACTCGCCTGGGAAACGTGGGAAACCTGGAATCGTCAGGGAATTCTTATATACTCTGGAAAAACCTGGAAATGTCAGGGAATTTTTTTCGAGCGGGATAACTTGTTTTTAAATTTTAATATAAAATTAAATAAATATGTGTTTTTATTTGTAAAAGTAACTTGTCTAGTACTGGATTTATACTGATTTAAATCAAACTTCCGTTTATCATTGTCAGCAATCTTAGGAAAATTTCTTTTATACAAAGTACTAAATGATGAATCTTCAACCTAATAAATAAATGTTTTTAAAAATAATCCAATTCTAAACCATGTAGTTGTATTTTAAAAAACCGTAATAGTTCAAATTTCAGCCAAAAAATACTTCAAACAAAAACACCTAAATTCAACCCAAAAAGACTAATTTTCAACAAAATAGTTGAATCTTCAAACAAAAAAGATTATTGTCAAACCAAACAGTTGTATTTTTAATTAAAAAAGAATAAAATTATATGGAAAGAGATGAATTTTCATACCAAAAAGACGAATTTTCAACCAAAAAGTTGAATTTTTAACGATATAGTGAAATTTTAAACGAACCTAAAAACTGAATTTTCAAGAAAGTATTTCCACTTCTAACCCAGTAGTTGATGTTCAAACCAAAAAGTATTACAATCTTAAATAAAATATCTTGAATTCAACAAAAAAGACGAATTTTCAATAAAGTAGCTGAATCATCAACTAAAACAGATTTATTTTTAAACACAAAGTTTTATTAACATTTTTTTTTACTTTCTATCAAAAAGACGAATTTTCAACAAAATACATAAATTTTCAATCAAATAGTTGAATTTTCAACAAAGAAAAATAATTTTTGATAAAAAAAGAAAAATTTGCAACACAATACATCAATTTTAAACCAAATAGTTGAATTTTCAACTAACACAGATCAAATTTCAGCCAAAAATGGAGAAGTTAAAGTCTGATTTAAAAAAAAAATAAATAAATAAATTTCAACTTAAATGATAAATCTTCAACAACAAAATTAATTTTTGACGAACCAAAAATATTTTTATTATAATAAATTTCAACCAAAGAGTTGAATTTTCAACCCGAAAACATGAATTTTCAACAAAATAGTTAAATTTTTAACCAAAAACAGGAATTTCCAACTTAAATTATGAATCTTTAACCTAAACAATAAATTTTTGATAAGACATTTCTATTTTCAACCAAGTAGTTGAATTTTAATCCAAAAAGGATTAATTTTCAACCAGATAGTTGCATTTTTAAACAAGAATTTTAATTTTGTACAAAAATATGAATTTTCAAAAAAATACATAAAACTTCAATCATAAAGTTGAATTTTCAACCAAGAAAAATGATTTTCTACGAAGAAAAATAATTTTCTACCGAAAACGGGAAATTTTCAACAAAACACATACATTTTAACCGAAATAGTTAAATTTTCAAACCTAAAGATAAATTTTCATCTTCAATGACAAATCTTCAACGAAAAAAATTAATTTTTGATGTATTTGCAACGAAAAATGTAATATTTGATATTTCAACAAAAATATATTTATTATGATTAAAAAAGAATGGATTCTACCAAAACGTACGAATTTTCAACAATATAGATGAATCCTGAACCAAAAGAGATTCATTTTCTGCCAAACAGTTGGATTTTTAACTAAAAAAGGTGAAATTTCCACCAAAAGAGATGAATTTTCAAACCAGAAATACGAATTTTCAGCAAAAAAGTTGAATTTTTACCCCAAAAAATATGAATTTTCAACAAACCGGTTAATTTTCAAACAAAAAGTTGAATTATCAACAAAATAGTTGATTCAACTAAAGAAGATTAATTTTCCACAAAATGCATAAATTTTCAATCAAATAGTTAAATTTTCTACCAAGAAGTATAATTTTCTTCCAAAAAAGGACAATTTTCAACAAAATACATAAATTTTAAATTAATTAGTTGAATCCTCAACCAAAACAGATTCATTGTTAATCTAACACAGTTCTATTTTCAACCAAAAAAGATGAATTTTCAAACCAGAAATACAAATTTTCAACAAAAAAGTTGAACTTTAGACCCGAAATTATGAATTTTCAACAAAAAAGTTAATATTCAACAAACAGTTGAATTTTCAACTAAAGTTATGACTCTTTAACTTAAAATATGAATTTTTAACGAATTATTTTCACTTTCAACCAAGTAGCTGAGTTTTAAACCAAAAAGGATTCAAATTTTAAATAAAAAATGTTAAATTCAACTAAAAAGGACGAATTTTCAACAAAATAGTTAAATCCTAAACTAAATAGCTGAATCCTAAACTAATTGTCAAACAGATTAATTTTTAATCAAACGGTTACATTTTTGAATATCAATTTTATTTTATACCAAAAAGATGAATTTTTAACAAAATACATAATATTTCAATCAAATAGTTGAATTTTCAACTAAAAAGATACATTTTCAGCAAAAAATTGAAAGGTTGAATGTTCAGTTAAAAATATTAAGTTTCGACCAAAAAAAAAACAAACAAATTTTTGACAAAACAGTTCATTTTCAACCCAACAGTTGATATTTTAAACGAAATAGTAGAATTTTTAACTAAAGAAGATTGATTTTTTTTACAAAAAAGTCGCATTTTCAACAGAGAAAGATTAAATTTCTACGAAAAGAGATAAATTTTCAAACAAAAAAACAAATTTTTCAACAAAAGCGTTGACTTTTCAACAAACAAAAATAAAGTATTATGTAATGCTTTGAATTTGAAGGGGTGTATGATCGATTCAAAAACTGGCAAAGCTTTCAAAAACGCATTTGGTTGCCTTATTGGAACTTTTCCGCAAATAAAAACAAATTTATAATTTATGCGAAGATCTGAAAAAAATGTAATAGAACTTAACATTTTTATTTTTGCTACCGAATTTTGAAATAGTTCCAAATTTGGATGAGTCTCGTTAAGGTTACTCATCGCAGGAGGGCGCTAAGCGCAGCAGGCTTTTTTGTGGGAAAGATAAATTAAAAACGAATACAAGGTAGCTAAATCCGATTTATGGTTAGCAATAAATATTACCCAGGAGACTCATTTCAATTACTCGACACGATGAGTATCGCTGGGGGCCAACTTTTCAAGCCCGCAAGTGTCGTAATTTCATATTAATAACGCAAGAGCATATTAATGCTCAATTAATACCTGGAGTTTTTTGGAATTGGATTCGTAAGGGAGAAAAAATTTTCGTTTAAATGCGAACTGAATTTGTAGAATCCAATTAGAAAATTCCATTTTTTGTTGTTGAAAGTTCATTCTTCTCAATTGAAAAGTCTACTATTATATTTTTGGTTCAGAATTCATCGCTTTTGGTAAAAAATCCTACTGTTTTGCCACTACTGTGTGTTGAAAATTCAAGTACTTTATTGAAAGTTTTTCTTTTGTGGAAAAAAATTATTTTTCTTGTTAGAAAATTCAACTATTTACTTAAGGATTCAACTATTTTGTTGAAAATTCTTCTTTTTGGTTCAATTAAAGTTTTTTTTTTATTTAATATTTAAATACTTTTTTTGTTTACAATTAAACAACATGGTTGAAAGAAGAAATACGTGGTCAAAAATACATTTTTAAAGTGAAAGATTCAAAATTTAAGTTGAAAATTCTTGTTTTTGTTGAAAATTTAACTATTTTGTTGAAAGTTCAACTATTTGGTTGAAAATTCGTTTTTTGGTTGAAAATTCGTTTTTTGGTTGAAAATATAAATTTTTCGTTAAATATTAATTTGTCTTTTAAGATTTATTATTGAAGTTGGAAATTCAACTTTTGTGTTGAAAATTGAACTATTTTCTCAAAATTTTGTTTGTTTTTTTGGTATAAAACTAATTTTTTTTACTGAAAATTTAATTTTTCCATTTTTTGGCTACGAAATTTATCTTCTTCACTGAAAACTCAACTATTGGTTTGAAAATGTATGTATCCTAAAGTGCAACAGATTAATTTTTAACCACACAGGTTAAAAATTAATCTGTTGCACTTGAGGATTTAACTATTTTATTGACAATTCGTCTTTTGTATTTAATTTTTTTTATTCGAGATTTGAATACTCTTTTGTTTACAGTTCAACTACTCGGTTGAAAATTCATTCCTTTTGGTAGAAATTTAATCTTTTTTTGGTTAAAAATACAACTGTTTTATTTGAAAAAGAACCTGTTTTGAACGAGGGTTCAACTATTTTGTTGTAAAGTCGTCTTTCTTGGTTGAAATATCGAATATTACACTTTACGTTGAGAATTCATCTTTTTTGGTTGAAAATTCAATTACTTCGTTGAAAATAGAACTTCTTGTTTAAAAATTCTTTTTTTTAAGATTTGTTATTGAAGTTGAAAATTCATCTTTTGGGTCGGAAATTGAACTATTCTGTGAAAAATTTGTTTTTATTTTTCCTCTAAAATTAATTTTTTTATCTGAAAATTTAATTTTTCCATTTTTTGCTGAAAAGTTATCTTTTTCAGTTGAAAACTCGAGGATTGGGTTGAAAATTTATGTATTTGCTGAAATTTTTTTTTCTTCCGAAATTTAGAAAAATCAACTATACGATTGAAAATGTATGTATTTTGTTAAAAATTCGTCTTCTTATTATATTATATTTCCGGTTAAAAATTCATCTTTTTTGGTTAAAAATGCTACTATTTGATTGAAAATTTAATTAGCTTGTTGAAAAGTTAACTTTCTTGTTGAACATTTGTCTTTTTGGATTGAAAATTCTTCTTATGGTAGAAAAGTCTTCTTTTTTTCGTTAAGTTGAGACTTAAGTTAAGAATTAAGTTGAGTTAATTTCTTTTAACTGGAATGTCTTTGATTATATTCTTGTTTCACAATTCATCTCTTCTGGTTGAAAATCCAATCTTTTGTGTTGAAAATTTTACCCCTTAGCTAACAATTCATCTTTGTAGGTTGAAAATTCAACTATTTGGTTCCTACGAAAGCCTTAAGTGAGAGCCCTTCCTGCCCGCTTCACGAACTGATTTTTATTTATATTTTTAGCTGATAAATCAACTATTAGGTAATAAATTTAAGTATTTTTATAAACTAAACTTTTTTGTTGAAAAATCATAGTTTCCAGTTGAAAATTCAACTGTTTTGTAGTAAATTCGTTTTTTTTACTTCAAAATTCAAAAATTTTGTTGAAAATTGATGTATTTCGTTGAAAAGTCGCCTTTTTGGCAGAAAATTAATCTTCTTTGCGAAAACTCATCTGTTTGGTTAAAAATTGAAATATTTGGTTAAAAATGTAACTTTTTTGTTGAAAATTCTTTTTTTTTTGTAAGAAATTAATTTTTTTATCTGAAAATTTAACAATTCCATTTGTCGTCAGGAATTTATCCTTTATACGTTGGAAATACAACTGTTCAATTCAACTGCGTCAAAATAATTTTTTTCTGTTAAAAAATAATTGTTTAAACTGTAAATTTGGCGATTCCATTTTTAGTTAAAAAAATAAGTTTTTTTGTTGAAAATTGAACTATTCAACTGCTTGAAAATTCGTCTTTTGATAGAATATTTATCGTTCATGGTAAAAAAAGTGACCTTTATTGGTTGAAAATTAACTTTTTTGTTGAAAATTCAATTTTGCGGGTTAGAAATTCAAGAACTTTCATAATGTCATCTTTTTTGGTCAGAAATTCCACTGTTTTGGTAAAAATTCGTCCTTTTGGATTGAAAATTCCTCTTTTATGATAGAAAAGTCATCTTTCTTAGTTGAAAATTCAAATGACTTCGAAAAAATTCGTCTTTTTGGCTTGAAAATTTAACTGCGTAGGTGAAAAAGTTATATAAAGTTGATATATAATGGACAAAAAACTGTTATTTTTCATTTTTTTATGCAGAAAAATTTATTTAAAAAAATAAAAAATATCATTGTCTTGTCCACTATATATAAACTATATATCTCTTTTGGTACAAAATCTTCATTGCTTGAAAATACAACTATCGTGTTAAAAATGTATTATATATTTCGAATTAAAATCTTAGGCCTTTAAGGTTTTGCATATCGAATTCAATATGGCATTTACATTAATTTCATATGAAAGACTTTATTCCCCTTTTTTTCTTGAAAAATTACCCTCTTTCCTTTCTTTACAGGGAATGTCGGGCTCCGTTACTTTTCTGGGGGGGGGGGGGGGGGTAAATAGTTCAAAATTTATAACGTTGTTTATAAACGACACTTGTACCGTCAAACAGGATAATTTCGGACATATCGGGTAAATTCGGACATTCCTAAATTGATAGATTAAATTTCTTAAGATGGGTGGTTTTAACCAGATTTTGGAACCAGTTAAGGCTTTAACTGATTTCAGATTCTTGGAGCAGTTTTAAGAAAGTTATCCTATCAATTTAGGGGATTTAGGATTGTCCGAATTTACCCCACATGTCCAAAATTACCCCGTTTGACGGTACTTCAGCGCCACTTTTCTTGTTTGTAGAATTACTTTACGATTTACCATCGCTAAATCGACTACTACAAAAGGGACGAAAATATTGATTATCACGTTGAAGCCCTAATCTCTATTGAAAAGTCACTGCAATCTGACTAGTACGAGATACCGTATAGCAAAATGATCCCAGTTCTGCAATCCTGGCGTTAGGTATCAGCTTTAGCTTTACGATGGCGAATGTAATCTTGGGTAAAAGGCTCAGCACTTCGTACTTTCATCCACCACATGCTTCTACCTTTTCTGCACCCTCTTTAACAACCTACGACTCCTTTTCCTCTTACCTTCTGTAACCCGCTACCGTTACCTGAGAAGCAGAAACAGAGAAAAAGACGATATCTTAGTCACGTGCGTAGAAAGCTTCACCCAAGGTGTGAGGTACAAAGGGTTGAAATATCCCACGGGATATACGAGTCTCATTTTCAGGGAAAATTTTGGCTCTCTTCTCTGTTCTTATCTTGGATTATGAAGATCGTTTTTTAACCCTCATACCGCTTTCATGCTGAATTACACTTTCTTGAAGGATCAGAAACATACCCGTTTATGGTTGATTCTGAAGATTAAATTTTCCAAATAGGAAAAGTAGTAATCTAAAAAATCATACATTTCTCACAACTGCTAATTTCAAAACATCCTTCAAGCAATATTTAAACAAAACATAGATACCTTCTGATCAAGAGGTAAACACTTGTAGTCACACAACAGAACCCTTTCTTTGATTGTTTCACTTGGCGGGTGAACGGGGGGGTTAGGGTAACGTACAATTTTATCTCGAGGATTGAGGATCGGAAATAAGCGAACGATTTAAGAGCCAGGAGACTTCATGTCGAACACATAGAATTTCAATGGGCAGGGGATACTGGTAGAAAACCCGAAGAGGGGTAGCGGGGGTGGCCCCTTGACTGTCCACTTCTAATAGCACTGAGGGTGACAAGTGGTATTGAGGGAGGCTTCCCTGGAGTCCCGTGGGGCGAGGGGTCCTGTGTTGGGGTCCCCACTATTATTGGGTAAATTTCGGAGCACTTTTTCACTATTCACTGAATCACTAGGCTCTTTGGCCGCGCAAACACTTGCACTTGATCCATAGGGATCACACACTTCCATGAGGGTCCCCTGTCCTGTGCGACTCTTCAGTCTGGCATTTACAGCTGCGACGTCTGGGATTGGGCCTGTTTCTTCTTCCTCTCGGTAGGTTCACTCCCTTCATGGGGAACCTGCTGGGCGGCAGGATCATCTGGAATTAAGCAGACCAACAAACGGCGAAAAGGCCATACTAAGGCCCGATATGGAAAAGCGAAAAAACAAAGAAAAACGGTGTGCGCCGCGGCACCCTAAAGGTCCCGTCGGAGGCAACCTGTAGGTCCCCGACGGCAGGTGTTGTATATGATGTAAGTGTGTGGAGGATGACACATGCACCCTTAATCGGCACCCTAGAGGCCCCCACGAAGGCAACCTGTAGGTCTCCGACGAAGTGTGATGAGCACGGTGTGGTTGTGTGGGTGGTGACACATGCACCTTCAATCGGCACCCCAGAGGTCCCCTCGAAGGCAACCTATAGGTCCCCGACGAAGTGTGAGGTGTGCGGGTGTGTGTGGACGATGACACATGCACCCTTAATCGGCACCCTAGAGGTCCCCTCGGAGGCAACCTGTAGGTCCCCGACGAAGTGTGATGAGCACGGTGTGGTTGTGTGGGTGGTGACACATGCACCCTCAATCGGCACCCTAGAGGTCCCCTCGAAGGCAACCTATAGGTCCCCGACAAAGTGTGAGGTGTGCGGGCGATGACACATGCACCCTTAATCGGCACCATAGAGGTCCCCTCGAAGGCAACCTATAGGTCCCCGACGAAGTGTGATGTGTGCGGGTGTGTGTGGGCGATGACACATGCACCCTTAATCGGCACCCTAGAGGTCCCCTCGAAGGCAACCTGTAGGACCCGACGAAGTGTGATGAGCATTGTGTGGTTGTGTGGGCGATGACACATGCACCTTAATCGGCACCCTAGAGGTCCCCTCGAAGGCAACCTATAGGTCCCCGACGAAGTGTGATGTGCACGGTGTGGGTGCTGACACATTCACCCTTAATCGGCACCCTAGAGGTCCCCGCGAAGGCAACCTATAGGTCCCCGACGAAGTGTGATGTGTGCGGGTGTGTGTGGGCGATGACACATGCACCCTTATTCGGCACCCCAGAGGCCCCCACGAAGGCAACCTGTAGGTCCCCGACGAAGTGTGATGTGCATGGTGTGGTTGTGTGGGTGGTGACACATGTACCCTCAATCGGCACCCTAGAGGTCCCCTCGAAGGCAACCTGTAGGACCCGACGAAGTGTGATGAGCATGGTGTGGTTGTGTGGGCGATGACACATGCACCCTTAATGGGCACCCTAGAGGTCCCCTCGAAGGCAACCTGGAGGACCCGACGAAGTTTGATGTGCACGGTGTGGGTGCTGACACATTCACCCTTAATCGGCACCCTAGAGGTCCCCTCGAAGGCAACCTATAGGTCCCCGACGAAGTGTGAGGTGTGCGGGTGTGTGTGGGCGATGACACATGCACCCTTAATCGGCAACCTAGAGGTCCCCGACGAAGTGTGATGTATAATGTGCAGGTGTGTGTATGCTGAAAATAAAGATAAGGATTAGTAATTATTCCTACGTATTGGAACAGAGCAATAATTTATTTAATTATTTCTTCGTATTTATTCGTTTTATCGCTTGAAAGCTAGAGATGTGGAAGGATGAGGGAGAGGAGGGGGTGGGGTGAGAAATAAAAACAACTTTATTTAGTCTTCTATCCAAAATTGCGGCGTGTCAAGTCCGGAGATGGAAGGCAGCGAAGGCAAGCCTGTAGGTTTGAAGCGTACTGTGTATAGGTGGTTAGGATTGGCTGGCGAGCTAGCGTGCAGGAGCAGGCACTGGCGTGATACAGTGCTTCGTTGCGTGGCTGCAGCGTTGAGAGAGGTGATGCCGACCTTGCTCGTCGTATGCCTGTAGAAGCGGGTTTTCGACCTTGCGCGTCGTGTGCCCGTAGAGAGACTGGTTTTTCCGTGGCGCGATGCCACTTATATTTATGCCACTACCCGATGGGCCACGCGCGCCAGTCGGGTAGGACATGGTGGGGGATGGCCGGCGATAGGCCGATGAGTTGGTGCGAGCGAGCCTGTCGGCTCGCGGTAGTGGGAATTGTAGTAGAGAGGGAAATCGTTCGTCGACTGTGCCATCACGGGCCTGGTAGTGGGGCCGTGTTCTGATTGGCCGAGTTTGTGGCGTGAGCGACATTGAGACTGAGAGAGACTTTTCTGAATGCGAAACTCCTATTAGAAGTTTGATTTAGTCTAAGCAAAGTTATTATATTTATGAAAAAGCAGGAACGACCTTTATGTACCTATTATGAAACAACTTTTGGACTCTTGTACCGGTGTTCCATAATGCATGTCCCTATTATGGAACAGCAAAGAAATGTGTTTTTTCTATATTAATATGGCCTCTTTTATATTATTTTCTATATTAAATCGAACTAAATAGTACAATTAACTTTTATTTCAATCGTCCATAGAGATAAATAAATTGAATACAAGTTTTCGTTAAAATTGACAAACCTAACCTATAAAGGGTAGTTTTCGTGAACGAAGTGAATTATATTTTATTTTTGCTGAAAAATGTTTGTTATAGGGAATGAATTTTTGTTTAGGTGAATGAACAAGAAGAAAAAACCATTGAAGGATGAAGTCAAAACTTAAGAAACTTGGTCAAAGTGAAGTGTAAATGAAATATTAGAATAAGTACCCTTTTTGTTTTTTTTCTTTTATTGTATTCAATAATAACTTCCTGTGTTTTATTGAATATTCGTCCTTTTTGGTAGAAAATTAATCTTCTTGGTTGAAAATTCATATTTTGCCTTGAAAATTCAACAGTTTGTTTCAAATTTGTTTTCTCTGTGTACTGAAAAGTATTTTTAAAATGAAACTTCAACTATTCTTGAAAATTTGTCTTTTTGCTTTAATTTAACTGTTTTTTATATAAAATTAAAATCTTTTTTGGTTGAAATTTCAATTCGTTGAGAATTTATCTTTTCTAGTTGAAAATGTAACTCCTTCGTTAAAAGTGTAACTCTCTTGTTAAAAATTAATTCTTTTCGTTGAAGATTCATTACTTTAATTGAAAATTCATCTCTGATTGAAAATTTAAAGACCTTGTGGAAACTCAATTTTTCTAACTGAAAATTTAACTATTCCAATTGAAAATTTAACTATTTTGTTGAAAATTCGTTTTTTTTTTGTTTGCTAGAAATTAGTTTTTTAAACAGAAAATTTAACTATTCTATTTTTGCTTAAACATGTATCTGTTTGGATGAAAATTTCACTGTTTGCTTGATAATTGATCTTTTTTATTTAAAAATTGAAAGTTTTAGTAAACATTTTTTGTACCTTTTTGGTATAAAATTCAACTATTCCAGTTGAAGATTCATCATTTTAGCTGAAAGTTCATCACATTGGTTGAAAATTGAACTGTTTGATTGAAAATCCGTTTTTTTGTCAAAAATTAATTTGTTTAACATAACGTTCAACTATTCTATTTTTTGTTGAAAATTTTTCTCTATTTTTTTTGTAAAATTCAACTATTGGTTAAAAATTGGTAATTTCCGGTTGCAAGTTCAACAACTTGGTTACAAATTCATATACTAATGTGTTAAAAATTCTATTTTTTGGTAGGAAATTAATCTTCATGGTTGAAGATTCATCTTTTGGGTTGAAATTTCAACCATTTCAGTTAACGATTCATCATTTTAGTGCAAGTTAATGTTTCTTTCGAAAATTAATGTTCCTTTTATACTTTATATTTAGAAATTAAAAGCTTGTGTTGATGAATTGTTCAGAAACTAGGGTTCCTTTTATATTTAAGAACAAAATCATAGGTTTTAGATATTTAACATATAGTAATTACATTGGTAACCTCAATTTATATAATCAATTTATAATAATTGACATAATAAAATTATGGGTTAAGGATATTCTAAAGGTTCCACAAATAAATTGAAGAAATGATGTGTTATACATATTTTGTCTTCAAGTATAAAGTTGACCT
Organism: Andricus curvator; assembly: GCA_932195095.1. NCBI lineage: Eukaryota > Metazoa > Arthropoda > Insecta > Hymenoptera > Cynipidae > Andricus > Andricus curvator. The sequence continues at coordinate 42,962 of CAKNYM010052264.1, forward strand.
ACTTACGGTTAGTTCGAGGGCATGAAAGTATGCACGGATTCATTAAATCACAAACTTTACACTCTTTCCCCTATTCTCCTCATTTCCCTTTTTTGATTAATTCCTCTTTTTCCCTATTTTCAAGAAAATTCCCCTTTTTCTCGTTTTTTTGCTTAAATGTGAACTGAATTTGGTTTAGAATTTATTTATTTCGGTTCAAAATTGTAAAGTTTGGTTAAAGATTTAATTGTTTTGTGGAAAATTCAACTATTTTTTTCAAAAGTAATCTTTTTTGGGTGACAATTCGACTACTTGATTGAAAGTTGAACTACTTCGTTAAAAATTCGTTTATTTCGTTGAAGATTCATAATTTTTTATGAAAATTCATACCTTTTGGACGAGGATTCAACTATTTTGTTGAAACTTCGTCTTTTTTTTATTCATTTAGCTGTTTTTAGTTTTGAATACAAATTTTTTTGTTTGAAAGTTAATTCTTTTAAATTGAAAATTATATATTTTGGTTTAGATTTCATCTCTTTTGATTACAAATTTAATTATTTCGCTAAAAATTTAACTATTTTGAAATAATTAATTTGATTGTTGTTGAAGATTCATCTCTTTGCTTAACAGTTTAACTGTTTTGTTAAAAATCAACTTTTTTTTAGAAAAATCATATTTTTTAGTTGAAAATTCAACTGTTTTGTAGAAAATTTGTTTTTGTGGTTTGAAATTTTCATGTGGTCGAAAATTTGTTGTTATCTTAACTAAAAAGCTTTTTTAGTTACAAATTTGTCTTTTTTGTTTGAAAATTCATTTCTTGACGTTAAAAGTACAACGGATTGTTGGAAAATAAATCTGTTTTGGTTAAGGATTCAACTATTTTGTTGAAAATTCACCTTTCTTGGTTGAAAATTCAAATATCTGGTTGAAACCTGAACTATTTTGCTAAAAATTCGTTTCTTGGTTCAAAATTCATCTCTTTAGTTGAAAATTTAACTGTTTGAATGAAAATTTTTTTTAAAATAATTTTTAAATGAAAATTTAAGTTTTCCATTTTTGGTCCAAAATTAAATTTTTCAAATTGAAAAATCAAGTATTTGGTTTAAAATTCTAGTATTTTGTTGAAAATTCGTCTTTTGTTTTAGAAAATTAATCTTTTTGGCTGACAATTCACCTTTTGTATCAAAAATTCAATTGTTTGGTTGAAAATGAACTTTTTTGTTGAAAATTAATATTTTAGAGTTGAAAATGTAACTGCTTTGTAGAAAATTCGTCTTTTTGGATAGAAAATTCAACAATTTGGTGCAAAAACTAGAAATTAGATTAATTAAGGATACAAATAACTTTAAAGATAATACGAAAGACTAATAATTTTCAAGGTTCCTTTCGCTTAAATAATAAATTATGCAAATTCATACGAGCTTTAAAGCCCTTCATTGTCTGTAAATGGTGGATGATAGATCCTGAGTCCTGACACTATAAAATGTAAATATCCCGTGAGCGAAGTCGTACATGGAGGTCTGACCCAGAGTTTGAATCGTTGCAGATTTTCTATGGCCCTTTGGACAACTGGGAAAACTCGTAATAGAAAAAAGTTATTTTCTGTGCACAAGGCGCGTGCTGAGTGGTTAAAATCATGGGATTCTATATGCTCCTTGCATGACCCTTGTGTTTTTAAACCTTTTCGAGTCCACATCGTTTTTACATTAAAAAAAAAGATAAATGTTCCAAAGCCCGTGTTCTAGTGTCATAAAGAGTTTATGAGTTGGGATAAACTCTCGCGGGCAGGAGAATATGCTCGACATTTATGTTCTTTCAGAATTTTATGAGCGCTTATGAGAATTTTTAATTAGGATTTTAAAAACCCATGTTCCTTTTTTATTTACTTTTAAAGCAAATTTCTTGCTTTTTACGTTGATCGTTGAATTTCAAATTATGAATGCTGAGTTTTGTAAAAATTACTTAAATAACAATATTATTAATTATTATATATTATTATTAATATTATTAATAACGCCAAATTTAAATTATAAAAAAGAAAACGTTATACAAAGCATCTTTATTGTATAAGTCAGTAGATAGGTAGCAACTATAATTTAATTTCAGTTTATAATTAGGTCACAAGTCAGTATTAACTTTTTGCACGGGATGAAAGAGAAAAAACTCTCTTTTACATCCTTCTTCTTCATTATAAGGTTACATCCTTTCAATTTTTTTTAAGCTTCAGAAACGTGAAAATTTTGAATAGCATCTTTAGTTTTAACACGGCTTTATAAAATTAATTTTTTGTTTCAAATTGGTGAAATATTTCTGAAGCAATTAAGAAATTTAAAGTGTCCCAGAAGGCGTCTTTGACTTCCCTCGAATCACTATCAACTGGGGCGTAGCACGCTATGATAAATAATCTGCTGATTCCTACCTTCATTCTAACCCACAGCAATCTGGGCGATACATATCCTTGATCTTTGAGATGCTGTCTTGCTTTTTCATTCATAATCAAACCGACCCCTTGACTACCATGTGAATACACATAGAATATCTAGTTTCCTTACGTGCATAGTTTCTCGTAGTAGTTTATAAAAAGAATGTGAGTAGAGTGAATGACGCCTGAAACAAAAGACCTTTGATACTAATGGCCCCGAGTGAGGAACCTCATATAACAACCTTGTGTGGCTCTTCACTTGGGGTGATCGCTAGAGAGATTGATCAGCAACCTGGGTCAGAGCAGTGTTGCGGAACGAACGTGTTATTTAAATAAATAACACGAAAATTCTAGATCAATCTAAAAAATCTATACCTCCTTCCCCACATTACTAGTTTCCAACCGAGCGAGTCACGCCTACCCCGAAAGGGGTAAATAGCTTAATGGTATAATAATAATAAAATAATAATAATTAAGAAATTCTTCATTTGGACTGCAGTAAATTTAAATTCTGTTAACTTTGAACGATTTGCTATTAATACTTGTTTAATTTCTTAATCTATTTCTTTATTGAAGGCAAACATTGCTTCAAAAAAATATATGTTTTGTAAAATTGAGCAATGTTTCAGATAAGTAATACAAACTTTAAATTCTTCATTTATTTTGTTTCAGGTAAGCGGACGAACAAATATGGGATTATAGTTAATTTGGCTGGATTGGTAAGATAATTTCAAGTATTACCACAAATGATAAATATATTTTTGTATCCGCAAAACAAAAAATTTTCTATTTGAAATAATAATCAGGATCTGTAGCCCACAATAATTGTCAACCGATTCATCTAAAATTTTTAAGATAAATTGAGTAGATGGAGGTCGAAAAAATGAATTTTTCCAATACATTGTTTTAATGTTTTTGTGGACATAAACGTATTTAGTTGTTCTGAAAAATTTGTAATTAGAAGTTTTTCTTCTTCAAATTTTACTTTTTATTTATGTTAGTATTTATTTTAATAATTTTGGTACTATTTCTAATCAACGCATATATAGCGCAACTTTTTCTAATTAATTTTTTTATATTTTGTTATGCTTTCTGTATGTTTCCTTTTAAGTGATAATTAATTTGAAAAGCGAATATTTCATATTGAACATTTTTTTCACAAGTTCAAGAATTCAAGTTTCATTTTCTCATCCTGATAAAAGAATATTAGATTTGTAAACTTTTCTGTAACATCTTTTTGTGCTTTTTAAACTAATGATAAGGTGCCATGCGACTATAAAAAAAAGGTTTCGTAGCTTACTAGGACGTTAATTAATTCGTTCAAACCTCCCCCTCACAAACTTTCCTTCCCCTACTCCCCCTATATTCGCCTACTTTTCCTTCCTACACTTCAACCTTCGCTTCACCTCTCTTTCCCAACTTGTTCCTCCTCTACTTCCCTCTCTCCTCACTTCCTCAGCTAACACTCCTCTTCCCCAACTTTCCTTATCCAGCCCTGACTTCCCCTCGCCTAATCATCCACACTACCCTACTAGCCCTCCCCTCACTTCCCTCCCTTACTTCCAATCAATTCCCGTACTTCCTCTCACTTCCATTCACATAATTTCCCCTACTTCCATACCACATATATCCCCTCACTTGCCCTTCCTTATTTTCCCGTCAATTCCCATATTTCCACACCCATCACTCCCCTACTTTCCTCCCCTCATTTTCCTTATCCCATAATTTCCTTTCACTTGCCATGCTTCCCCCCATAATTTGGCATGACTTAACTTAATTCTCCCTTATTACTCCTCACTCTAATGCCCTCACTTACCCTATTTTCTCCCCCCATTTCCCCTAATTTCTGCCAACTCCCTATACTTACACTCCGATCACTCCTTATATTTCCCCTTCCCTTATTTTCCCCACATCTCCTACTTCCCCTCGCCTCATTTACTCCACTTTATTTACGCCCCATCCCTTACTTCTTTTACTTCTCCTACTTCCCTCCTCCTCATTTACCTTTACATCCCGTACTTCCGCTCCAATAATTTCCCGCACTTCCCCTACCACCCACATTTGTCTTCTCTTCCCCTACTTCCCCTTCCATTATTTTCCCCACTTCTTATACTTCACCGCCCTCATGTCCCCACTTATCTTACTTCCCCTCCCCTCAATTCCATTCCATGGAAAAAAGTACAACGGACAGACGGACACTCGACCGAAACTATAAGGGTTTCCGCCCAAGGGTACGAAACCATAAAGAACATTAAAAAATAACTAAATAATTTATTTAAAAAAAAATAAAAGAACAGAATATGTTAAAAAAAAACTAAAAATTGAATATGTAAAAAAAACTAAAAAAAATGAAAATGCCAAAAAACTCCCGGTGTTAGTGTTCTTCACAATCATATAAATAAAAAATTTGATAATTTGAAAAAACTCCCGGTCTTTGTGTTGTTCACAATTATATAAGTAAAAATGTATTTTAAAAAGACTCTTAATAACAAAACTTAAAACATGGCTAAATAATTAATAAAATTTTTTTTTAAATTTGTAAATAACCAAGCTGAAAACTCCCACATCTTGACGATACTATTAAATGAGCGAATCAATTGTAAAGAAAACAAGAAAAACAATTATCTAAAAATGTTCAGAATTAAAAAATGTTAACACACTGGGGACGTTTTCTCCTTCTGTCCCTTTTATCGCTTCTCCGAAAACGTTCATGGTATGATTACATTTTTTAATTAGAAAAATTGTTACTTGATTATTTTTAATGTTATCTTTCCATTAATTTTGCTTTTTTAATGGTATCGTTAAGATTTGGAAGTTGTCAGCTTTATTATTTACAAATTTTTTTCAATTTTTCCATAAATTATTTAGTCATTTTTTAAGGTTTTAAGTTAGAAGTGTTTTTAAAAATATGGTTTTCTTTGTAGAAAACGGATGAACACAAAGACCAGGAGCTCATACAAAATTTCATATTTTTTAGTAATTTTTTTAACCTATTTGGCGTGGAATGAAGAAACCCACGTTACAGCATCAAAAATCGTACGCCAGGATTTTATGATTCTAAAGAGGAAAAGCATGCTCGGTCCCATGAAAACACGATTTTCTCGAAAAGCTGAAAAGGTGCTGTAAGGTTGGTTTCTTCGTTCGACGCCACATATTCAGTTTTTTTATTTTGTTTATAAATTATTTTGTTATTTCCTTATTTTGTAAGTCATGTAATTTTATGCTTTCTTTATAAATTATCTAGTAATTTTTTTTTAGAATTGTTTCTCTAGAACTTTTTGTTTATTATTTGTTAAGATCACGTATAACCGGGAGTTTTCACAAATTTTTTCAATATATACATTCCGAAAAAGTACAGATGTCAAGTAATTTCAAACGCGGATAGCACTCGGATGGGTGACCATCTGCGACGTACGACCGGGTTGTGTATTCCCTGCTTTTCAACTAATGTCGAGCGGGAGGTTTGACGCCGAGAATGATTGTGTGCATTCGATGGGTAAGGTCGAATGTCTGCCTTCAAACTCGACTGTCGAAAAACCGGCTAAACTTGGGAAGTGGTTTTCTGCAGTTTTCCTCTCCCCTGGCCAAACGTTCAGGCAAATGCGAGTAATTCTAATAATGTTGGATGCAGACGCGGATTATCACTGGTTGTGGTTGAATTTATACACTGATTTTAAGCCCACCTAAGCAAAAGAAAACTTTTCACAGGCTTATTTATACCCAGTGAAGTGCAGTCGTCTAACCATATACTTACTCAAGCTAAAGTACTCAAATGATACTTTCGCAGCGAGAGTAACTCGCGTATAGCTTCTGTTTCACTGAGGTTTTAAAATAAAAAGGTATTGTACAATAGGTTTTAACCGCAGTGCTACGGGGCTTAAATGGACCATCAAAAATGAGCTTCTCTCTTTTTAATATCTAATAATAATACTCTTTCAGCAGTCTTAGATTATTGACCCACTTTCATCCTTTACATAGAAACAAACATCAATAGTTGAATAAAGTGAATTTCATGAAAGATTGTCATCGCCTGACTTAAAAAAAATACTTCTGCATTTGAAAACTATATTACCTGCACCCAGTTATCGTAAACAATTCCTTATTAAATTAAATATGGTCCTTGAACAAACCTTCCCATTTAAATCCTCTTCTTAGAATTTTCATTTTGCATAAATATCGAAACACTGAAAAGGAAGTTTAATAATGTTTAGAGGTCAACTTTCCTCAAGCCATAAGGAATGTTTGTGCAAACTTTTAGAAGCGTATGTATTGTGATTCAGGAGAACACTGGTTACAGAGCATTTTTACATGAACCTTATAAACTCCGGTTTTTAGCCTCATTCGCGTGAAGTACCGGAAGTTTAAAAAACTGAGAAAATCGTTAATTTCGATCCGGAAATTTGCTCGGCATTTGAAAACGAAATTTCGCTAACACCCTGCTATGAGATCTGCCTTCTGTGGCGGTTTAAAATTGATGCACTAATTAGCAGATATTTACGTAATCTTATCGCTGTTTACACATTGCCTCGTCGAATTTGAAAGTGGGTTCCTGATTAAGTGACCTTCGTATCAAGCTCTCGGAATATTTAGTATGAGCTCTTCGTCAGTTCTGAGTAATTAATGTGGCTCCAAAGGGTTGCGTTAATTAACTTCGCTCTGAATTCGAGCCGCAATGCCTGAAAATGTTGCCTCGTTTTCGATTAAATCGGCAAAGCGACGTCCTGTCTCGCAAACGATGGCACAAGGTTTCCATCTGACTTGAATATTTTTCTGCTTGCTTTCATTCCCCTTATAGTCTTCATCTCCTTGATGCCACTGGTGTCTCTTTCTTCTAATTAGGAGACTTAGAATACCGAAAATTAATATTGCAACTAATACTCACATGGAAAGAAAAAAAATTATTATCATATATATACAAGAAAATAGAGGAAAATATAAATATTAAAGAAAACAGGGAAATACGGAATTCTTTAAAAAAGGGGAAAAGTGGGAATAAGTAGAGGGGTTAATTACTCGGATTTTTGGTGTACACTAGATAGCATGAGATTGAAAAATATTGAAAAAGATTGCAAAATATTGCATGAGATTGCAAAAGATTACGTGGATTATAGACAATTTATTACAGAAAATCATTATATAGAACGAAATTATAGGATAATCATCATTAGGATAAATAATACAAAAATATTAAAGGAATTAATGTAAAACGTAGAAAAATTACAAAGGAACGATTTATTTTAGACCACTCATAATTTAACATGAAAGTACACATAAATAGCGATTCTGCACAAATAAACTTTACACAGCAAAAATGTGTGTATTTCCTTGATATCTTTAAAAAAATGTTTCAATTTAATTGAAATTCATATGAAAACCGTTAGAAATCTTTTGAAATCACTGATACCTTTTAAAATATTTTCAAGTCCATTGAAATCATTGAAACCTGCTAAAATCTGTTGAAATCTGTTGACATAGATGAAATCCTTCGAAATCTTTAAAATAACTGGAGGTCCTATAAATCTTAATCTTCACTCCTTAAATTGTTAAAATCCGTAGAAATCCTTTGAAATAAAATTTAATTTATTTTTTAAAGTATAAATCATTTGAAATCCCGTGAATATATATTAAATGTAATTAAACTTATTCATTAAAGTTCTCTACAAAAAACGTCAAAATTCGTGGAAATCTTTGAAAATCCTACAAAATTCTTCGAAATCCCTTGATATTTTGCATATATCTTGAAATCCTTTAAAGTCACTTAAAATCCTTTTAAATCTTTGGTAAACGTAAAGATCTATTCTTTTCTTCTTCCGATATCTGTAGTAGCTTAGTGGTTAGTGCATCTGACCGGCATCAGTTGACCTGGCGTTCGAATCCCAGCGGAGCGAAAAAAAAAAAATTTTAATTTGAAAAATCAATTTAATAAAGTATAAATAATTTAGAAGCCCTTTAATATAATCCCTAGAAACCTTTGACATTTTTTGAAAACCTTAGAGATTTTATAGAATCCCAGAATCTGATTAAATTCCTTGAAATACATTAAAATCTCTTGAAATCTTTAGAATCGTGAGGATTTCCTTCAAATTTCCTTTCATTTAATTTATTTTCCAATATATACTAGAAATCCCTCGAAATCTTTAGAAATCCTAGAGAAATCTTTGAAATCCCTTGACATCTTTGAAAAACGTAAAAATCATCTGAAAACCTTTAAAACGTTTCGAAATTCCTTGAAATCTAGAAAATAGTTTCAATCTTTTTAAAAGCGACGAAATCTTTTGTGAAATAGTTGAAATATTTAGAAATCCTATAAAGTCCTTTTAAAAGCCTTGAAATCCGTCGAAGTCCCTCCTGATATATTTGGAAATCTTTAAATCCCGTAAAATTGTTATGAAATCCGACTAAATTGCTTAAAATCCATCGATATTCTCTGGAATGCAAAGTAAATCAAACTTATTCATTCACGTTCTTTAAAAAGCTATTTAAATCCGTATACATGTTTGAAATCCTTTAGTCTCGTGAAATTTCTAGAAATTTCTTAAAATTCCGTAAAACCTTTGAAATCGCTGAGAATACCTTTCAATTATATTAAATTAAATTTATTTTCCCAATTTCACTAGAAACATCTTGCAATGTTTGGAAATCCTACAAAATTCTTCGAAATTAATTGAAATGGTTGAAATCTCTTGAAATCCTTCGGAATTTCTTAAATTCACGGAATTGTTTGGAAACATTCAAAGTCCTCAAAACTTTCTCGAAGTGTTTCGAAATTCTTTGAAATCCGTGAAAATATTTTCAATTCTCTTGAAAAACGATGAAATTATTTTTCAAAAACAACATTTGTTTGCATCCTTTGGAAACCCTCAAAAACTCTTGATATCTTTGTAAATCTTCAAAATTCCGTAAAATTTTTATGAAATCTGACGAAATTGCTTAAAATCTATGGAAACTCTCTGGGATTCCTTGAAATCCCTTAAAATTTGTTGAAATCTTACGTTCGATAAATAAATCATTTGAGGGTTCGGATCAAAGAATGGGTCGCGCGCTCGAAAACGCGGAAAAGTATTGTCCACGCGTCTCGTGATATCCAAATTTTAAAGTTGAAAACATTAAATTTTTAAAAATATGCACAAATGGAAAAGGGCAAGGCGGACCTTTTTTATATCTGCAGTTTTTTCGTCCGATGAATATTTTTAATAGTAAAAATGAAAAATTGAAAAAAAAAATTCCCCAAATTCAATTATTTTTTAAAACATAAATCGTCAAAACTCAGCTAAATATTATTGAAACTGTTTAAAATTTGGTATACGCACGCAATGTACCCAAGCAATGGCTACAAAATGAAAAAAGCAATCAAAACTGCCTATTGTTTAATAATAATTAATTGCAAATTTAGACCGGTCAATAAGCACGTTTTTTTAGTTTCGGAAAAGAAAAGTATCGAGGAAACTTCGGAGTTGAAAGAACTTCCAGTGAGACATTTGTTCCTCACTATTAAAGTAAGATTTCTGAAAATTTTTAGATCGGTTCATTAAAAATTGACGGAAATATCCATTATGCAATAAAGCACACGACGCCGTTTACGATTGCAAGCGCTTCTCAAGGTTCGCTTGTACCCTCGCCGGCACTCGCCTATGAGGGATTGATATTCGACTGCTTTATATGTTTGTGACTTTCTTTTGTTTTCAGTGAATTAGCCACGAAGTAGTATAACGAGATCCAACTCTATGGGCCATTTCCGAAAATTGAACCCCCATTTTTCCGTGCCCACATCCTATAGCACTTCAGATAACGTATTCTAGCGCCTCTTGCGGAAGATCGTTATAACATAGGGTTTGCCGTTGGTTTTCAACAGTTTCAAATTTTCTCATGAGAGGCGCTACAATACCTAATCTGGTATGCTGTGGGTATGCTATAGGAAGTGGGCACGGAAAAATGGGGGGTATCCTTATATTAGAGTTGGATCTCCTTATCCTACTTCGTGGAATTGGCATTTAATTAAAAAGTAGAAAATTTCTTCCTTCGCAATTTTTTCCACTCTTCACTTTGTTTTCTTTCTTACAGTAATAAAGAATGTAAACAAACCGTCTAGTGCCTTTGTTTTGAAATTTTCGACGCAGCGCCGTATAACGAATCCTTGGAAGTTGAATGTTACTATTAAAAATTGTTCTTGAATTTATCAAATATATCATCGAAAATGCAAAATAATGAAAACGAGCATTCACTGTTGGATTTAAATTCTGGGAACAACCTAATTAAAGCGGGGAAATTTGATGACGAATTTTTAAACAATCCGAACTCATATATTTCTCTGTATAATAATTTCAACAACTAAAATCTTTATTCGTCTTTATTCATCTTTATAACAAACTAAATTCTTCATTACTGTAAAGAAGAAAACAAAGTAAAGGTTGGAAAAAATTGCGAAGGAAGAAATTTTCTGCTTTTTAATTAAATGTTAATTCACTGAAAACAATAGAAAGTCAAAAACATATAAAGCAGTCGAATTTCTATCAATTGGGGGCAAGAGGCAGTTTTTAAAATATTTAATTATTATTGAAAAGTCGCGTCCTTTATAGGCGAGTACCGGCGGAGTACAAGCGAACGTTGTGAAGCGCTTGCCATCGTAGACGGCGTCCTGTGCTTTATTACATAATGGATATTTCCGTCAATTTTCAATGAATCAATGTAAAAATTTCCGGAAATCTTACTTTAATAGTGAGGAACAAATGTCTCACTGGAAGTTCTTTCAACTCTTAAATTTCCTCGATACTTTTCTTTGCCGAAACTAAAAAAACGTGCTGATCGACCGATCTCAATTTGCAATTCATTATTCTTAAACAATAGGCAGTTTTGATTGCTTTTTTCATTTTGTAGGCATTGCTGGGGTACATTGCGTGCGTATACAAAATTTTAAACTGTTTCAATAATATTTAGCTGATTTTTGACGATTTATGTTTTAACAAATAATTGAATTTTGGGCATTTTTTTTCACTTTTTCATTTTTACTATTAAAAATATTCATCGGACGAAAAAACTGCTGATATAAAAATGTTCCGTCTTGCCCTTTTCTATATGTCCATATTTTTGAAAATTTAATTTTTGGAACTTTAAAATTTGGATATCACGAGACGTGTGGACAATACTTTTCAGAGTTTTCGAGCGCGCGACCCATTATAAGGGAAGTACAAACAAATTTTGTTTGTACTTCCCTTATTTTTTGCATCAACTTTTTCAATATTTTAAAATTCTTTATTTCTATACTGATTTTCTTGAAAATTCAACTATTATATAATAATATATTCAACTTTTTTCTATTTACCCTGTTTTGAACGCATGTATAATTTTTTTGTATATTCTTCTCATTTCAGTATGTTTATTAATTTTATATATTTTAAAGCAAATGAAAATTTATAGTTAAAAATTCATTCAACGATTTTGTTGAAAATTTAATTATTTTGTTAAAAAGTTAACTGTTTTGTTGAACATACGTCTTTTTGGATAGAAAATTTGTGCTTTGGGATTGAAAAATCAAATATGTTCTCAGAAATTCGTTTTTTTTTTAATAAAAAATTCGTCCTTTGGGATTAAAAATTCAACTTTTGTTGTTCGAAGCTTTTTTTTTGTTTGGAAAACTCTTAATATCTGTTAGTCTGCAATCTGGTTATTAATTACAGGATGAGATTAAGAGCTTTGAGTACTAATATTATTTATAATTAAAAGCATTCATTGTTTCTTAACCGAATTTTTTAAATGCAAATGAAGAGGATTTTGTGTTTTTCAAAATTGATACAGAACCATTCGAAAACTACGTCACATTGGATGTGAATAACAATTTTTTGAAATGCTTGAAAAAATGAAATTAGTTATTTTATTTTACACTCTTTCCCCTATTCCCCGCTTTGCCCATGTTTTGAAGAAATTTCCCCTTTTTGAGTAAAAGCGAACTAAATTAATAGAACCTAATAAGAAAATTGTTTGAACTCAAAATTTTATTATTCTATTTTTAGCTGAAAATTGATCGTTTTTTAGTGGAAATTTCATTCTTTTTTTCTCGAAAATTAATTTCTTCACCTAAGAATCTAATCATTCCATTATTGGTTGAAAATTAGCGCGTATAGTTGAAGACTCAACAATTTAGTAGAAACTTTGTGTATTTTGTTGTAAGTTCGTCTTTTTTGATAGAAAAATAATCTTCTTGATTGAAAATTTAACTGCTTAGTTGAAAGATGAATTAATTTATTAAAAATTCATTTTATTATTTGAAGATCGCTATCGCTTATGTTGAAAATTGTACTTCTTTGTTGTACATTCATTTTTTTTTGTCGTTAAAAATCCATGTTTTTAACATTAATATTAGCATTCAACTATTCAGCTTAAAAATCCAAATGATTTTTTTTTAAATGCTTCTTCGGGTTAAAAATTCGATTGTTTTTGTAGAAAATTCAACTTTTTGGTTGAAAATTCAACTCTTTTTTTTTTAATTCGTCTTCTTAGATTTTTCTAATTTAAATATCAACTATTACCAACTATGGCCAACGGCCATACCACGCTGAGTAAACCAGTTCTCGTCAGATCACTGAAGTTAAGCAGCGTTGGGCGCGGTTAGTACTTGGATGGGTGACCATTCGAGAATACTGCGTGCTGTTGGCACATCGTGGGTGTGGTGAGCCCACACTTGTAGTAGTTATTTACTACAAGAAACTATCCACCTAGAAACACTACCCGAATCGGGTAATGTCACGCCTACCCTGAAAGGGAAATGGCTTAATGGTATACTTACATGTTGTGTTGAGAATTCATCTTATTTAGTTGAAAATTCAATTACTTGTTTGTTAAAGAACCATTTTTTGTTGAAGATTTATCATTTTGGTTAAAAATTTATCTTGTTGATCAAAGGTTTGAATAATTTGTTGAAAACTCATTGTTTTTTTATAGAAAATTAATGTTTTCAACTGAAAATGTAACTATTCAATTTATGGATGAAAAATTAAAAAATTATATTTTCTGGTTGAAAATTAAACTATTTGGTTGGAAAATCTTCTTTTTTTGGTTACGTTCAACTGTTCTTGTTTCAAAAGTAAAATCTTTTTTTGTTGAAATATCAACTGTTACATGTTTCGTTGACAACTTATCTTTTTTTGTTGAAAAATGCACTACTTGGTTGAAAGTTGAACTTCTTTGTGAAAAATTACTTTTTTTTGGTTACAGATGCATCATTGAATCATCGTTGAAAATTCCACTAATTTGTTGGAAATTTCATTTTTTTGTTAAAAATTCAACGATTTTGTTGAAAATTTAATTATTTAATTAAAAACCAAACTTTTTTGTTTATTATTTGTATCTTTGGATAGAAAATTCATCCTTTGGCATTAAAAATTCTACTGTGTTATAAAAAATTCGTCTTTTTGGTTCGAACATTCAACTATTCGGTTCAAAGCTCAACTATGTTTATTTAAAGTTCAATCTGTTTCTTTAAAAAAGCAACCATTTGGTTGAAAATTCATCTTTGCAGGTTGAAAATTCTACTATTTGGTTGAAAATTCATCTTTGTAGATCGAAAGTTCAACTATTTGGTTAGAAATTCAACTGTTCAGTTGAAAATTAAACTACTTGGTTAAAAATTTAACTATTTTATTAAAAATCAATCTCTTTTGTTTGAAACTTCAACTACTATATTGAAAATTCTTCTTTTTGGATTGAAAATTCGTCGTTTTTGGTATAAAAGTTGGTTGAAAATTCATCATTCTGGGTTGAAAATTAAACTGTCTTCTGCAAAATTTATGTTTTTGGTTTGAAGATTCGACTATTTGGTTGAAAATGCAACTGCTTGTAGTTGAAGTTAATTCTTTTTTGTTTAAAAATCAGACCAGTTGGCTGAAAATTGTCTTTGAAGAGTGAAAATTCAAGTATTTGATTGTAAATGCAACTACTTATTCTAAAACTAATTTTTTTGTTTATTGAAAATTCTACTATTTGGTGGAAAATTCATCTTCTCGGGTTTAAAAGTCAACTGTTCACTAAAACATTAAACTTTTCAGTTCGAAAAATCAACCCTTTTGTTGAAAATTTATCTCTTTTGGTAGAAAAGTAATATTTTTTGTTATAAAAATTCAACTATTGTGTTGAAAATGCAATATATTTCGACTTGAAATATTATTCTTTTTATATTCAATTCAATATGGTGCATATACATAATTTTTCATTTAAGAGAATGTATTTCCCTATGAAGAAAAAATATTGCTTTAAAGGGGGAGGGGGGTCGTATTTGTAATGAAATAGTTTGATTATGGGAAATTTTTGAAGAAATGTGGTTATTTGTCAGCTGTTCTCTACATTTATTATAATTCCATAGAAATTAGATTTTTGTTTCATAGAATAAAAATGTTAAGTGCAATTTATTTTCTCATAAATCATATTTTGAAGCAGAAACGATTTTGTAAGAGAACAAAATTGGATTGAAGATTTATTTCTGCATCAAAGTAGAATAGAAAAATTGTATGCCCTCAATTACATCAAACGTAACTTCAGCGGAAAAACATAAATTTCAATAACATCAGGTGATCCTGGTATGACGTACGATATTGCTTCTAGGACGAATTAAGCTTCATACACGATCAGAATTTTGAATCGTAAATCTAAGTAGACATGTGACGTGACTACAGATTTCTTTATTTTCCATCCTATAAGGATTTCTATTGAAAATTTACTTTTTGAATTATAAGATTGATTCAAGTCACATTTAATTATTTACTTGGTTGAATGAAACCAGATTTTCAAACTATATAATTGATTTAATAATTATTATTAAATTAGTAATAATATATTTTTTAAATCTTTATTGCCAAGTTTACATTTACAGTTGAATATCAATTATACGCACAATTATTTAAATACATATACTTTTAAAGGTTGTTTAATTTTTTTTTATTTAATGACTAATCAGAATTAATTCAATATTTCCAATATTACTTTCAATTCAAATCTGTTCATTTCTAGAGTATTTCGTATATTCAGTCAATAGTAAACTTAAAAATACTTAAAATGTGAATGTTTCAAATGTAAAAAGTGTGTGGATTAATTGCGTGTAATTTAAAAAAGTTCAGATTTAGAAAATAATTCAAGCTTTTAAATATACATGTAAAAATTCAAAGATAATTAAGATTAATTTAATAACAATTAAAGTGAAAATATTTCCACTATTAAAAGAAAACTAAAATGGGAGATTTCAAATTTTATAATTTGATTTTTTTAAATTAATATCCTTTTACTAAATTTGGCGATTACAGCACACATGTGCTTTATAAATTGTGATTTCTCTCAGCTTATTTCTGAGCTCTGAGAGATTTTTAAATGTAGACAGGAGAGTTGTAAAATTATTAAAATTTCAAAATTGTCAGTTAAATATAACTGATGTAAACGAAATTCTACATACTTGAAGAAAGATCGCTTTTTCGAAATTCTCAAAACAAACGTATTAGAACTGCGTCAACAAATTACATTTTTTAAATCCAATAACAAATTGTGATATGATTTCTAGCATTAACAACTTCACAAGAACAAAATAGTGAGGGTACCTTATTTCTTGCGAAAAATTGCTGCCTTTAAAGTATGCCACTTTTGAATTAAAATTTTGATAAAAATGTCTTTAAAAACTGTCTTTCCCCTATTCCCCTCTTTTCCCCCTTTTTAAAGAATTCCTCTTTTTCCTCTGTTTTCAAGAAACTTCCCCTTTTTCTCGTTTTTTCACTTAAATACGAACTGAATTAATAAATTCCAACAAGAAAATTCAACTTTGTCTAAAAGTTAATTCTTTTATGTTTGAAATTCTACTATTATATTTTTGGTTCAGAATTCATATTCTTTGGTTAAAAATTCTACTACTTGGTTGAAGATTGAAATATTTTGTTGAAAATACAATAATTTTGGTAGAAATTTCATCTTTTTTTGGTTTAAAATGCAACTGCTTGGATAAAAATTAATTTGTTTTAGTTGAGAATTCAACTATTTTGATGAAGATTTGTATGATTGGGTTGAATTCAATTGTTTTATATTTAAAAGTAAAATTTTTTTGGTTGAACTATCAACTATTACATTTTTTGTTATGAATTCATAATTTTTAGTTTAAAATTCAACTACTTCGTTGAAAGTTAAACTAATTTAAAAAAATGTATTCATATTGATGAAAATTTGTTGTTCTTTTTGTTCAAATAATTTATTAAATACTAATTTAACTATTTGGATGAAAAATCATTTATTTTGTCGAAAAATCGTTTTTTGGTAGAAAATTGATCTTCTTGGTGGAAAATTCATGTTCGTAGGCTGAAAATTTAACTATCTGGTGGAAAATGCAACTATTCTTTGTTAAAGTTCGATCTTTTTGGTTTGAAAGTTCGATCATTTAGTTAATGATTTAATTTAGTTAAAATTTCAAACTGGTACAGTTTTTATTAAGAGTTCATCTGTTTTGTTTGAAAATTCAACTATTTTGTTAAAAATTAAATTTTTCGGTTGAAAATTAATCTATTCAGTTGAAAAATTAATTATTTTGTTGAAAATTGTTTTGTTTTTTTGGTTGAAGGTTAATTTTATAACTGAAAATTGAACTATTTATCTTTTGGTTAAAAATGCAACTGTTTGGTTGAAATTTAGTCTCTTTTGGTCGAGGGTTCAACTATTTTGTTGATAATTTGCCTTTTTTGGTTGAAAATTCAACTACTTATTTGAAAGTTGAACTACTTTCTCATAAATTTATCTTTTTGGCTAAAGAATTTTAATTCCACTTTTTGTTGAAAACTTATATTTTTAGTTGAAAATTTCACTATTTGGTTCCAAATGTATGTATCTTGTTGAAATTCATCTTTTTTGATAGAAAATTTATTTTCTTGATTGAAAATTTATCTTTATAGATTAATCATTTATATATTTGGTTAAAAATTTAACAATTTTGTTGATAAATCAATTATTTTCTTCGAAATTGAACATTTTGTTGAAAATTAATCTTTTCTGCTTGAAAATTCAATTGTTTTATTCAACATTTTTTTTTTGATAGAAAATTCGTCCTTTTAGATTGAAAGTTCATCTTTTTTTGGCAGAAAAGTCAACTTTCTTGGTTGAAAATGAACATTTTTGTTGAAAATTAATATTTTTGGTAGAATATAATTGTTGTTTGGTTGAAAATTCACCTAGTTTATTGAAATTGCAATATATTTCGACCTGAAATCTAAGAAATTTAAAGCGTTTCATATTGAATTCAATATGGTGCTTACATTAATTTCCCTGTTTTGATCAGTTGATCTTCATAGGAAATAGATACAAGTTTTATGTTTTTAATTTATTATTTTCATATTAATTGTATGTTTCCGATTATTACCTTTCTATAATTTTTGAAAAAATTGTAAATGATCATTCATTATTTGCTGAAGAAACAACAAAGTGAAAGTCATATCTTCATCTTACGCATTTTGCAATTGTTGCTCTGCTTATCCTCATATTTATTATTTTATTTTCCCACTTAGTTAAATGCTTCCTAAAGTTAATGAAAAGTCACAATAGTTCCAAACTCTAGAATGAGCAGTGAATAGGTTAATAAATTCTAATGGGAATATTTAGGAGCCTTTTCAACACTAAATTGTCGAGGCAATTATCCATGACAGTATATACATCACTTTCCGGAGTTCCTTTGTAAATTTTTTTTTTCGGTGCCTACCTCGACTTTGTTGAACGATTTACGAGATCTGGATTCGTCTGGAGGTATCTCGTTTTCGAGAACTGGTAGAAGTCTCTCCACTTTCAGGGCGATAGAGACCGACAGGGGTGAAAGAAAAGGAGAGGGAGGGGTGGCTGGATAGAAGAGAAATCCGCGATTCGATATAGGGTTCAATTATTCCGGTTCCTTTCTCTCGGGTCCGAGAGCGAGCGAAATAACAATGCAACGTAAGATAAACACACGATAAACGTTCCCATTGGAACGAAATGAAACTGCAGCACCGGCCGGCTTCGCACAAAGCTCGTCGGTATCCGTTTAATATCAATCGAACCCCTCCACCCCTCCTACTTCTTCCTTCTCATCCCCTTTTGGCCATTTCGCCCCTTTCCAACACCCAACTTCCTCAGTGGCGTATCCAGTGCAAAGTCCGGTCCAGTAGTTTCCATTAGTTTGCTCTGGACCACTCTGGACCAGGGCCAGGCCCAGGGCTTCAAGAAGACTGACAATGCATTTCCGACTTTCACGAGAAGTTTTAATGTAATCGATCAGGATAATGGATGACAAACGGTCAAGTGGCCTCCGGGTAGGCTATTTATGATGGATGTCCAAAAACCAAATAGAATAATATCACCTACAGGGGAAAAAAGTTGTGCTGTGGGACTTAATTTATTTCTTGCAATAGCTCATCATATAGCTGGAAACGAACGAAGGAATCTAGAAAGATCCCTGGATCAGCCAAAGTGAATATCTTTGGATTTATTTGACAATTCCCCCTATACCAGGGAAATCATATAGTCGACACGCATTGTTACAAGACCACTTTGAATTTATAAAAATGTTACACTGTCCTTTATTCACTGAGTTTACAAACCTTAGAGTGTTTTTTACTCATGGGTGTCGGGAAAGATCTTCCGCGAGCACAAATACTCGTTCATCTTTTCACAACGTCGTCCTTTCTATTCTTGGATCCCTTGGTGTTCGCAGATCCCGACCTCCTTCACCCCTCCTTACGTCATATAGGTGCGCTCCGAGCTCCTCGTCTCACCTAGAAAGGTATTCTATTTTCACCTCTTCATCTGACCAGGGTATTCCTTCGAGATCGGGATCTTTTCAGACTCCTATTCAGACTTACAATGTTACTTAGAACAGCTCAATATCACAACACTACCGTTCGTTAACGCGCGACAACACCACCGTTGGCTACCGCACGACCATCACATCCCGGTCGGTGACCGCACGACCATTACACCACCTTCGTCCGCCGCACAACTATTACACCATCGCGTGTTCCGAAGGCTAAATTATACCAGATGAAGAAGTGGCTAATATAAGTTTATATATATCCATACCAACTAAATTTTTTTCTTGTTTAAACATAATAACATTATAAAAAATCTATTGAAAATAATAAATTCTCGAACTTAGCAACTTAGTCAAAATTACTGATCTACGAGTAGAGTGTATATGAAGTTACTAAACGTTTTATTTAAACTAATTGTTTTACCTCATCTAAGCGAGCAGATTATTTGAACTTTTAGTATATTCTAGATTCGCTCGTTCGCCTCAAGAAATTTTTTTCTGCACGAAGAAAAATGGACGGTTAAAGTTAGAGGGTCAAAATTTAGAGAGTCAGTCCATTCTTCCAGATGGTCTAAAGAGCCTTTCAGAATTTTTTCGACATGGTCGGAGAGACTCTCATTTTATGGCCAGTCTGAATGTTGTAAGAAGGTCAGACTCACTATCAGGGATAGTTGAAGTATCCTTTCGGGGTGGTCAATACGATCATCTTGTTTTCACTCATTTCGACCATCCACGGAAGAGCAAATGACCCATCGCGGAGGGCCAACCTGATTAGTTACCGCTAGCGTGTTTATTTAAGATAAATAAATGTGTCAGTCCAATGTTTACAAGAAATAATAAATGTAAAGTGCATAAGCATATTAGGAATTATTGTAAATTCATATTTAAGATGAAAAATGTATTCCTTTCATTAAAAATCGAAATCTATCATTTATTTTTAAGGCAAAAATCTAATAAATAATTTAAATTTTACTTTAAAAGTCCTTCTTGTGAGCAAAGCATTATTTTTAATAACTTTACTCTTATTATTTGCTCAGCGCCACATTTGCTTTTCATTGAACTTAAACATATTTTTAACAAGTTTAAACTGCTTTTTGATATTTCGAATATGCGTGGAGAGTGAAGTGCATAAGAGAGAACATGATTGAAAGTGAATTAAGTTTATTCTTTTGAATTTTTAACGTCAAATTTGATGCTTCCAAGGGATTTAGGATAAAGGTGTAACTAGACGTTCAGCTATCAATTTGTTGTCACCGTGTTGTCTCAAACTGAAAACGTGCCAAAAATTTCAGCATTCATTGGTGATGCAGAAAGTAACGAGATGTGGGATATTGGTTTCTGAATTCAGTTCAATGTTTGAAATCTTACAATTCAGTGTGACACCGTGCCGTGTCCTTAGCCTTTCGTGCTCCAAAAAATATATTGTCAATGTGCACTGTTTTTGCATATCAAATTATGTCTCATACACCTCACTCTGCACAAAGAATAAAAAATGATTTCAGAATTCATGTATTTCATATACATTTTCAGGTTTCATAGGTTGCACTTAATTTTATAACTTCCAGTCTCTTATAAGAGAGAGACTGGAATAAGTAGGAAAAGGACAACAAATATAGAAAATGGAGGATAATCAAATCAAACCCCTAAGATGGCCAGGTCGACTGTCCGAGGAGATCAAGTCGACTATCTGATATGTCCAAATCGACCTTCTATGATGAGCGATTCTACCTTTTATAATGATCAGTTCCGCCATCTCTGATGATCGGTTCGACTCCCTATGATGCTTGAGTCGACCGTCCTAGATGACCAAGTCGACACGCTGAGATGATCGATTTGAACCTCTTGTTTTAACCTTCTAGAGATAGTCGCTTTAGCCATCTACAAGGGCTGTCCTATAGTTGACCCTGCAATATAGTTTGTCTGCACATCTAGATGCCCAAAATAACCTTCCATTTTTCTCCGTGCGTGTACGTTTTACCACGCCATTAGTTAAAAAAGAGCATTTTGTAGAACATCCTAACAACTACAAAATTACACATTAAAAATAAGAACAGATGCTTGCAGAAATTACAAAAACATAAGAGAAAACTTTATTATTTTAGAGTAATAGGTGCAATTGTTCGCCACCACTCAGTGATTGGCCACCTCGTTAAAGCATCCTTATGCAGGATTGCTACAGGTCAGGGAATTCCAGAAAGTCAGGGAATTTCAAACTGATCAGGGTTAGTCAGGGAATGCCAGGAAAAGCCTAGCAGAGTCAGGAAATTTTTGATAAACTGAAATTGAATTTAATTCGATTATTTTGCTGAAAAATCAACAATTTTGTTAAAAAGTCATTCTTTTCGAGTGAAAATTTGGCTTTTTGTATTGATAAATTCATCTATTTTGGTAGAAATTCCATTTTTTGTGTTAAAAATCACAACGGTTTGGTTCAAAATTAATCTGTTTTGGTTGAGGATTCAGCCATTTGGTTGAAAATTCATCTTTTTTGGTTGAATTAAACTACTTAGTTGAAAGTGGAACTACTTTGTTGAAAGTTGAAAAACCTTTTTGTTGTTCCAAATTCAACTTTTTTGTTGAAAATTAATTGTTGACTAAAAATCTAACTATTCCATGTGTTATGAATTTTTAAATACTGTATGCTTTTAATATTAGAAAATAAAAATGCAGGGGCGTGAGCGCTTGCTTCGCGCGCACGTGTGTTTTCTTTCCACGGGGGTTTTTTTAGAGAAAAATAAATAATTTGAATTTAATTTACATTTAAGGCATGGGACGGCTTTTACATAAAAAACTTTTCAATTGGTAATCAGGATAAATTTAAAATATTCAGTACTGATGTTATTGCGGAATTGGATAGACAAATAGAAATTGAAGAATTGATCAGTAGTATAGGAAGACTAAAAAATGGAAAAGCCCCAGGCCCAGATGGATTAGGCAACGAATTTTATAAAAATATAACCCCGAATGTTCTAATCTTCATGTTAGACACGTTTAATAAAATTTTAACTTTTGGTATTATTCCAAAAGATTGGGGCAAAATAAAAACTGTTGTAACATACAAGAAAGGAGACAAAGACAACCCCAGCAATTATAGAACTATTTCTCTATTTAATAACATCACTAAAATATTTACTCATATTCTAGCAGAAAGACTACAAAGTAGAAAAATAATTCCGGAAGGGCAGGCTGGTTTTCGGAAAGGACGAAGTTGCACTGACAATATTTTTATATTAAATACAGCGATACATTCAATAATAAAATTAAAGGCAGGACTCTCTTCGCAATCTTTGTCGATTTTAAGCAAGCATTCCCATCAGTAAGGCAGAAATTATGATGGGAAAAACTCGAGACCTTGGACTTAATAGCAGGCTTCTCAGGTTAATTATAAAGCTCTAAGAGAGCTTCCCGTGCAGAAATTTCAGAGTGGCCCTGGTCGGGGCCACATCTGGCAAAATCTGGCCCCAATCGGGTATCCCAGTTAGGGCCAGACTCGAAATGAAACGCCTAATCCGATCAGGGCCTGACTGGGGTATCCATAAGGAAGGCCCGATATGGCCCAGAACAGGCCCCTTCTAATTTTTATTTATAAGAATATTATTAAAATATCATTTATTCAATAAATAAGTAAACAATTAATGAGCGATATTAAACATTATATAAATATTTTGAAAAATATTCTGAAACTTGTCGTTAGATTCATGTATTTTGTTGAAAATTCATCTTTTTTATAGAACATTAATCATCTTGGTCGAAAGTTTATCCTTTTTGGTTAAAAATGTAAGAATTTTATTAGAAATTTGTATTTTTGCTGAAAGTT
Organism: Andricus curvator; assembly: GCA_932195095.1. NCBI lineage: Eukaryota > Metazoa > Arthropoda > Insecta > Hymenoptera > Cynipidae > Andricus > Andricus curvator. The sequence goes on from CAKNYM010052264.1 coordinate 65,966, forward strand.
AATTTTTTCTCAGAGTTTTTATCTGAAAATTTAACTATTCTATTTTCAGTTTATGAGATAAAAATTCGACTATTTGGTAGGAAATTTAAGAATTTGATTGAAAAGCCGTCGTTTTGGGTAGAAAATTAATCTTGTTTGTTGAAAGTTCAACTTTTTGGTTGATAATACAACTAGCTTGTTAGAAATTTATCTTTTATATTGAAAATGATCTTTTCTGTTAAAAATGTATTTATTTATTTATTTGAATGTCACTGTTTTCTATAATATTAGACTTTTCAGTTTAAAAACTTTACTCTTTTGTTGAAAAATCAGCTTTCATTGTAGAAAAGTTAGCTTTTTTGAATGTAAATAAACTTTTTTGATCAAGAATCAACTGCTTTCTAAAAAATTTGTTTTTCTTCTTGAAAATTCTAATATTTGATTGAACTTTAATCTTTTTTGTTTGAAAATTCCACAATTTGATTGAAAAGTTTTTTGGCACGAGGAGCAACGTATAAAAAAGTGAGGTTGTAATGCCAAAAAGTTGTCGACGCTTTCTCGAAGTTCAACGTCGGAAATCTTATAGAGCTGGATAATTCTAGTTTAATATGAACACCTCACCCTTTACCTCACTTTACCGGTTTATCTGTTTACTGTTGGTCACTTTTACAAAGTTTCCAAATGTCGCTCGTTGCCAAATAATCGAACGGAAGACTAATCGAATACATTCGAGATTAGCGCGGCAAATTCAAATCTCAATAATTATAAACTCTAAACATCCGTAAACATACATTTTCAGACATTTTGTTCAAATGAATTTAAGCTTTTTTTTAGTTTTTTCTCGTTTCTTATATTCTCTGCATATGAGAAGTTAAATTTAACTAATTAACTTTAGTTTAGTCACTGAAATGAAAATTAGTTGAATATTCACTAATTAAGACAGGGAGTAATTTTAAATTTAATTAATTCTAAGTTTTTGTCAGATGTGCAACTTGCGAAAAATGGATACGCTAGAGCATTTTATTAGGGAATGTCCGGCGTACAATGGTATTAGACTCCAAATTATAAAAAATGATAAATCATTGGTGGAGATTTTAAATATGAACACAAAAGATTCGATAGATAATTTATTTATTTACACGATTAACGCACTAAAGATTCGTGCCTTCGGTTTATGTTTATAACATTACCCGTTTTAATATAGAAATAAGTAGATTAGGTATTTTATGTAAGGAACTAAAAAATTGTCACTGATGGTCATCATCCTCCTTGTAATTGGGCACTGGCCCTATTTTATGTTACAATAAACTGAACTGAACTGAACTGAACTGAATTCACATCCAAGGAATTTCAAATGACATTTACTTATTTCAATGGATTTTTACGATTTCCAAATATTTCAAGGGATTTTAAAGGGTCTAAACGAATTTCTAGAGAACTTTATGGAATAAATTAAATATTATTTCAAAGGATTTGCTATGGATTTCAATAATTTCAAAGGATATTGAAGATTTTAAATATTTTTAAAATACCCCAAAGAATTTGAAGAGATTCCGATTCTGGAAATTTTAGAACTCTTAATAGTTAAAAATTTGTTGTGACGGATTTATAAATATGTACTTTATGTTTTTAAAATCCGAAAATAATTTATATACAAGGAATTTTAAATGATTTGTACTTATTTTATTGGATTTTTACGATTTCATGTAACTTTAACGAATTTCTATAAAAACTTTAGGGTATAAATTAAATTTTATTCCAAATGATTTGTACGGATTCCAACAGTTTTAAGGATAATGAAGGAATTTGAACAATTTCGAAGGATTTTGAGTTATTTTAAAACATTCCAAAGAACTTGAAGAGATTTCATTTCAAAAATCTATACAAAACGTTTTAGGCGCTCAAACTTGAACTATTAATTATTTAACTTTGAGAGCATTGAAGATTGTTGTTTCCAATATTGAAATTCGAAATATTAATTATACTATGGATCAAATAACTAGCCTTGTACAGAAATATTTAATTATGTTCACAAGTATCACGATTTCATTACTAATAAAGGAAGTTTTAGAATGGGAAATAATATTCTTAAGTATGAGAACGATTTAAAACATATAAACACTGTAAAAACTAGAGATCTCTTCTTTTACAGTATCATATGTTGCGCATCGTGTTATTGAAGTAGGATAACTTTATTCTGTTATTTTCAATGTAAAACAAAGAACTCTAGGTGGTTCAACATTGGTCTTTTTTTATTACCACTGGAGACTTTTTTCAAATTTTATGCTTTTTCTTTCCTCTTTTTGCGCTTTGATCCCTGTAGATACAAAATTTAATTCCTTACATGTATTCAAATTCTGATATAATTTATAATAATTTCCTGAAGATCAAACCACTTAAATCAAGCGAAATTAACACTTCCATCATATAACGACCTTGGGGGATTGGCAGATGAGAGTCTATAAAGTCTAAGATGTCGAGGGAGCGTTTAAATTAACCGGAACCAACGAGCTGGGAAGTTTGCTTCTGCTTCTCATATGAACGTGAATTATCATGTCAGTCGCATTACGCGATGAATGATTACCATCCTATCAAAGATTACGCTTCTTATTATTTCGTTTCAGTTCCTTAGCACCTTCGGAGACATATTCCCCATCTAATATCGCTTATGTTGATCACAAAAAACGATAAGCCAACAAAAGTAAAATAAAGGTAGAAATTCCAAAAATTCCGTGCAAGGATTTGGGTATTATGCTCTTATGGGATTTTTGTGATCATGTCAGTCGCATCACGCGATGATAATGATGATTACTGTGCCATCATCAGAGGTTAAGCTCCCGTTTATTTAGTTTCAGTTTCTTAGGATCTTTCTAGACAGACTGCCAATCAAATATCGCTTATGTTGATCACAAAAAACGATAAGCCGGTAAAAAAATAAAAGTAGCCATTTCAAAGATTCCATGCAGGGATGTGGGTATTATGCTCTTGTAGGATTTTTATGATCATACCAGTCGCATTACGCGATGAATGATGATTACCATCCGGTCATCAAAAGTTACTTATCATTTGATTTCTCTTCCTTAGCACCTTCCGTAACAGATTGCCGATCTAATATGGATTTAAAAATATTTGCAAAGATTTCAAATGATTTTAAGAAACTTTAATGGATTTTAAGAGATACAAAGCGGTTTCGATGATTTCATGGGATTTCCAAAGCTTTTTACGGATTTCACGATATCTCAAGGAATTTCAAAATATTTCAAAGGACTGAAGAAGTTTTAGGGTATTTCAAATGATTCCAAAGGATTGCGAGAGTTTTCATAGATACTAGTAGTCTTGCGCGCGCCAAGGCGCGCGCTTATTAATTTTTTTTATTGAAAAGAATAAACCAAATACTTATTTTTTCTATGTTGTTTATATTTAATTAATGTTACAAAATATTTGTAAAAAATAATTAGAAGGCACTACAGGATGATGTACGTAGCCTTGAATAAGGAGCTCCTTTTCATATTTTTTCTCTGTTGAAGCTAAAGGAGTAATCGATTTCTCATAATTTATTTGTAGGTAAATTCTGCCATCGTTATCATCTTGAAAAAATTGTGAATATAATTATAATTCAATTTATTATAATCGGCTAATAATTAACAACAGCCATACCACGCTGAAAAAACCAGTTCTCGTCAGATCACTGAAGTTAAGCAGCGTTGGGCGCGGTTAGTACTTGGATGGGTGACCATTCGAGAAAACTGAGTGCTGTTGGCACATCGTGGGTGTGGTGAGCCCACATTTGTAGTTATTTACTACAAGAAACTAACCTAGAAACACTACTCGAATCGGGTAGTGTCACGCCTACCCTGAAAGGGAAATGGCTTAATGGTATAATGGTATGGCTCTTAAATTTGTTTAACACTTAACTTATTTGTAAATTATATTGCCGTAATACATTTTTTATTTTATAAATTAAAATAAATGTTATTTATAAAATAAATTGTGAATTATTCGTTTTAACATGTATATGAGCATATAAATTCCAAATTTATAAATACTACGAATAATATTAATTTTCATTATTATATAAGCTTTACAAAGTTTGAAAAAATGAATGATACATAGAATAGTGGCAGTAATTACCAATCTTTCAGTTTTCAAGAAATATGATAAAAAAATTTTTAATTGTATATTTGCTCGGCAATTATTGCCATTTATACTCTATAGTAATCGATTCGCCAATAATATTTTATTATGCATTGAGAGATGTAGTGAATTTTTTTCATTAAAAATTAATTTTCTAATTTTTATCAGAAATGATGCACGTTATTACGAAAAAGTAAAATGTATTTTAGTATAACTTTTTTATACATGAACATTTTTGTGTGAACATTTTTATTGTATCAGTTGTTTAAGTCAAAATGATTAAATTCTTTTATTATAAGAAGAAAATTATCCTGTCGATAGAACTTTCCAGGCCTTTATAAACGTTACAGTATCTTTCTTATTAGAAGCTAAAAATAAACAAAATCTTTTCAAACAATATTTTTTTTCCTTCTGCGAAAATCTGTCAATTTCTTATTTTTCAAAAAATCTATCTTGGTTGATAAATTCGTGTTTTTAATTGGAAAATAGTGTCTTTAGTGTATTTTTTTTCAAAATAGTAACAAAACAGCGTCATCGCTTGAAAAAAGTGTCAAATAGTGTCAATAGTGTGTTTTGAGCCCGAGGCCTGAATTTGTAGTTTATTATTCTAAGGGCGGCTACAGCCTAATTTATTTAAAAATAGTGACCTTTTCAAACCGAAAAAGCAGAGAAATTGCCCTACAAAAAACGTCGGATTGAAAATTATTCGAAAGTATTGTATTTTCAATGCGAAGTGGTCGAAAAGCAGATGTCCAGAGAATATATCGGTAGTGCGCAGCAATAATTTTTAATTCTACGTTTTTTTCAGCAAGACTCATTTCTAATCCAAAAAGTGACTTAAAGTAAATATGTGCATCAATAGTGTGACTGCTGTTCTTTTGCGTTTGAAAGCATTCCGAAAAATTCAATTCATAAAACTTCAAACAGTTAAAGTTAAAATTTAAAACATGGAAATAAATTGGAAAAAATTTAAAACTCCAAAAAATGTAATTGATTTTAGTAAGTTCAAAATGATTTTGGAAAAATACAAGGGAATTCAAAAGAATTTGATTGAATGTTGAAGAATACAAAATGAGTTTAAAACACTTCAAGACCAATTAAACACAAACTGAAAACTGAAAAAAATATCCATTGAACTGAATAGAATTATTGATTTAATTAAAAAGAATTCAGGTAAATTAACAAAATTCGAAAGACATAATAAAAGAATTATGAATGAATTAGGAACAATTCAGGGTGAATTCAAATTAATTGCAAAACATATTTGAAAATCTCTACAAATCTGTGAAAACCTACAAAACCCCTCACTTCTTGTGAATGAATTCCTGAAAGTACATTGAAATATCATAAAATCTCGTGAAATTATATGAAATTTTGTAGTATTTTCTTGAATCTTGAATGAGAGCTTTTAAAATCCATTAAAATCATTGAAATCTTCGGAAATCTCATAAAATTCATTTGAAAATTCTAAAATATATTGAAACCTCGCAAGTCCTATGAAATAGTTTCATATATTCTGAAGTTGTAAACAAATTCTTTAAACTCCCAGAAAAATTTGTTCATTCCTCTTAAAGTCATTCAAAACCTTTAAAATTCCTTAAAAAATTAATAATATCTTGAAAGTGCATTAAAGTCTTTGAAAATACTTTATAATATTTTAAACCATTTCGAATCCTATCAGGTTACCGAAATAAATTGAAAATTCCTTGAAATCTTTTGATATACCATAAAACCTGGCATAGGTCCTATTAAATCGATCTATATTTTCGAAATTTTAGAAAACTCTTTGATACAATACCCCATGCAAATTTTTTCAAATCTCTTGAAAATGCTTTAGAATCTTTTTAAATACTCTAAAATATTTCAAATCTTCTCAAACCAATTGAATATTCCTTAGAATCTTTTGAAATATTCTTGAAGTTTTCAAATTCTTTAAAACCTTTGGAAATCAGTTGAAACATTTTAAAGCTCTTGAAAATGCTTTAGATCTTTTAAAATACCATAAAATAATTCAAATCCTATGAGTAACATTAAATTACTGAAATCAATTAAAAAATTTCTAGGATCTTTCAAAATACCCGAAGATATTTAAAATTCTTCACAATATTTTTGAATTCCTTGAAATTTGTTAAACTCTTCAAAATCCCTTGCAATTTTTAAAAGCACCCTAAAATATTTCTAATCCTTTGAAAATCTTTCAAATTATTGAAATCCTTTGATTCTTTAAAAATCACTTGAAACTTCTTAAAGCTTACGAACATGTCTTGACATCTTAAAATACTCTTAAAGTTCTCAAATCCTTTACCATTTTTTACATTTCCTCAAAATTATTTAAATCTCTTGGGAATGCCTTGAAGTCTTTTAAAATTCCTTACATATTTATTTTGATTATTTTAAAGTTACTTGAAAGTTGAAACTTTTTAAAGCTTTCGAAAATGCCTTGAAATCTTCTAAAATACTCTTAAATAGTTCCAATCCTCTGAAATCAATTGAAAACTCCTAGGAATCTTCTAGAATAGTCTAAAAGTTTTCAAGTCCTCAAAACTTTCTTAAAATTACCTAGAACTTTTTAAATCTCTTTAAAATCAAATGAAAATTTAAAAAATATTTCAAATCCTCTGAAATCAATTACTGAAAAAAATTCAAAATTCCTTGGATTCTTGAAATTTTTTTAATCACTTCAAAATCAAATGAAAATTTGAAAAATAGCCTAAAATATTTCAAATCCTTTGAAATTCCTTCAAATTATTAAAATAAATAGAAAATTCCTTGGAATCTACTGAAATTCTTGGAAATATTTTCCTACAATATATCAATTTGAAATCTTTTAGTATCAATTGAAATTTTTTAAATCCTCTGAAATCCTATTAAGTTAGTGAAATCAATTAAAAATTCCTCAAAATATTTCATAATACCTCAAAATATTTAAAATTCTTTGAAATCTTTTCAGATTCCTTGCAATTGTTTGAAGATCTTGAAAATTCCTTGGATTTAAAAAAAATACCTTATAGTCTTTGAACTTCTTTGAAATCCCTTCAAATTATCAAAATCAATTCCTTAAAGTATCGGTGTTTTTTTTAGTAGGAGTACCCATTAACAGCGTAAAAATACTTAATTTGAACATCTTTTTAAATTATAAAATTTTTGATGTGTAGACATACACAGATCTCTGAGATACTTCTATTCAAACCAAAAAAAAATAATTATTCGAATGTGTCACTATAAGGAAATGGAGATTCCAATCCTATAGGGAAAGTAGAACCGAAACGTACACGAGTTTCACAAATGATATTTAATATGATAAATATAATTAAATTATAATAGAAATCACAGTTACAGAGCGTAAAAATGATTAATTTGAAAATTTCTTGTTTGCGTAAAAAGTTTAAAAACAGACTACCATCACAATTGAGGTTATGGTTCATTACTCATTTTACAGACTTGACCGTGCAACGGTTGGCAACACTGAGCCGCGTATTACCAAATACGAAAAAACACGTGTTGTATTATCGAACTCGAACTACGATTCGATTCGATTACTATTTCCCACAGTGATCCCGAAAAGACCATCTTGACATGCGCATGCTTCGACTGAATGGCGCTTTTGGTTCTAGTTCGCGTCCTCATTGGGAATTTAAATACAGGCGCGTACTACAGCCAATCAACTATATTACAACTCAACATGCGCAGATAAAGGCGACTCAGTTAGGATCACTGATTTCAAATGCAGTACCACACACAGAAACACTACTGTTGAATGTGAGCGGCCTACAGCAAGCAAATGTTACCAGCGTTACTCTCGAAAATCGTCAGAATCGAAAACGATAATATCGTTTAGAGATTTTATATTAAGGATAAGGTAATTTTAAAAGATTTCAAGAGTTTGGAGGAGTTACCTAGTACAATTTCAGAGAGAATCTCAATTTTTTCAAATGATTTTGTCGGATTTTGAGAAATGTTAAGGAATTAAGAACGATTTCCTCGGATTTCAAGCGATTTAAGGAGATTTTCAAATATCTCAAAATAAATCACGTGATTTCAAAGAATCTTAAAGGATTTCATGTGATACCGAAGTATTTTCACGAATTTTCAAGGATATCAGGAGGAATTTTAATGGGATTTCAAAGATTTGAAGGGATTTAAAGAGATTTCAAAAGATTTCAGGGGATTTAAAAATATTTGCAATGATTTCAAAGAATTTTAAGAGATTTTAACGTATTTTAAGAGATTTAAAGGGTTTTCGATGATTTCACGGGAGTTCAAAAGTCTTTTAGGGATTTCACGAGATCTCAAGGAATTTCAAAATATTTCAAGAAATTAAAAAAGTTTTATTGTGGTTCCAAACGATTCCGAAGGATTACGAGAGATTTCACAGATTTCAAATGATTCAAAAAGATTTAAAAAGTTTGAACAAATTATCTAGTGCAGTTTCGGAGAGAATATCAATTTGTTGAAGGTATTTCAAAAGATAAAGGAATGAAGAACAATTTCCTTAGATTTCAAGGGATTTTAAGAGATTTTGAAATATTTCAAAATAAGTCACGGGATTTCAAACGATTATAAACGATTTCGTGTGATACAAAAGTATTATTGAATATCATTTTAGTAATATTTTAGTAATATTGAATATTAAAGGATAACAGTGGATTTTAATGGGATTTCCAAGATTTGATGGGATTCAAAGTGATTCCATTAAATTTTAAAAGATTTACAAACTTATCAGAGGATTCTAACGGACTTTAAGAGATTTAAAGTGGTTTCGATGATTTCACGGGATTTTATAGCATTTTAAAAGAATTCAAAAGATTCGGAAGTATATCCACGGATTTTAGAGATGAATTTTAAAAGAATGTCAAAGATTTCGTGGGATTTCGTAAGATCTCGAAATATTTCACGGTATTTCAAGTATTTTAATCAATTTTTAGAGATCCTAAGGGATTTTCACAGGTTTTAAAGGGTTCTAAGGGATTGCAAAGGATTTTAAGAGATTTAAAAATAAGTCACGGGATCTCAAATTATTTTAAGGAATTTCATGCGATACCAAAGTATTTATTACACATTAAAAATTATTGAGGAGGATTTCAATAGATTTAAAAAGATCTCAGGAGATTTTAATAGATTTGCAAATATTCCAAGGAATTTAAGGGATTTCATCGGATTTCAACAGATTTAAAGGGATTTCACGGGATTTCAAAGAATTCCTGAATAATATAAAGGATTTTAAGGAATTTCGAGGAATTCTAGTGACTTTTAACAAATTTGAATATATCGGGGTTTTCAATATTTTCATGAATTTTGAAGGGATTCAAAAGACTTTCAGGTATCTCGTAAGATCACGAAATATTTTACTTAATTCCGAGGAGTTTAACTGATTTTTAGAGATTTTAAGGGATTTCCACGGATTTTGGAGGATTATAGGGGATTTTTATGGGATTTCGAATATTTCAAGCGATTTTAAGAGATTATGTACGAAATCAATGGAATTCAAAAGATTTCAAGGAATTTTCACATGAAGAAAAAAATTATAATTTATACAATTTTCAAAGGAGTTCACGGGATTTCAAAGCATTGCAAAGATTTCCAGGAATTTCCATTTGACGTATGTAATATGTAATATGAGTATGTAATATGTAATATGAGTAAATTACATGATTTCAACAAATTTGTCTGCAAACATTTATGCTTATAATATTAAACGTAATATAATTGGTTAATGCAATTTGGGAATACTAATATGAATATTGTATATTCAATTACTAAATGGAGTGTTAAAAATGTATACCTATTTAACAAAAATATTCAATTGATTTGGGTAATCGTGTTCGGGTTTAATTGTGTAATAGAATTACTCACTGACGATTTAATTATACAATTTTAGTAAAATCTCTTATTCAGGTAAAAATACTAATATAGGTTAATTACGTTACGTTTGCTTTTGCGGCTCAATTTATATTTGGAATATTTAATCAGAGTAATCAGAGTTGGAAGATACCTGCATGTTGAATTATTGATCGAGTAACGATATTTCGACAATTCAAAGCAACAGATACATCAAAGGCGGATGAACCGATGAATGGTAATAAGCTCTCCGGATAAATTGTTTTATTTATGTGTAAACAAGCTTATCTCTTCGTAGAAAATATTTTTTTTGTGAATTTTTTTCAGGTGCTTATGTGCTTATCGTAAAATTTTCAGTTTAAAAAATTAATTTTCATAAATCTTGATAAAGCAAAATATCATTCAATTGAAGTGATTATTAAATTACTTGAGTGCATTAACAAAAAGAAAAAAGACTGAAATTAATTAAAAGGAAAGTGTTTATCATTATAAAATTTTTATACTTTTTTAATTCTTATTAAATGTATAGTGCATATATTTTCTTATAAAAATGAATTTGTTGTACTTATTATTAAACAGGTTATAGCTGCATTTATGTTTTTATGTAAGGTAAAAAATAGCAAAACTCTGAATTTATTTATGAAAATTGTTTTAATAATTAATAATTCTTGTAAATTTACAAAGCAACATAAAAAATAGTCATCGAAAAGACATTCCTAGTTGAGTCTGTAAAGAAATTGTGCCTATTCCTTGAAAAATAGACAAACTCTGAATATGTTTAGGAAAATTGTAAAAATAATTAATAATTATTGTATATTTGCAAAGTATCTTAGAAAAGATTTATATACATGAACTTTCAACTAAATTGTTCAATTTTAAAGCCAAAAAGACGCATCATTTCTAAAAAAGTTGAATTTTCAAACAAAAACTATTATTTTTCAACAAAAGAGCTTATTTTCCACCAAATAAAAGTTTTATTTTTAACCAAATATTTGAATTTCCTACCAAGATAGTTGAATTTTCAACAAAAAAAAAGTAGATTTCGAACCGAATAGTTTGATTTTATATCAAATCGTTGAATTTTAAAGCCAAAAAGATGAACTTTTACGAAACAGTTAAGTTTTGAACCCGAAAATAGGAATTTTCAACAAAAAAGTTAATTTAAAGCCAAGTAGATGAATTTTAAACTGCAATGATAAATCTTTAACAAAAAAAAAAGAAATTTTTCACAAGATAATTCAACTTTAAAACAAGTAGTGGATTTTTCATTCGAAAAAGATGAGTTCTGAACGAAGCATGTAATAGTTGATATTTCAACCAAAAAGATTTTTATTTTAAATAAACAACAGTTGAATTTAATTTAAAAAAAGGATTTTCCAAACAAATAGTTTAATTTTCAAAAAAAAAAAATATAAATGTTTAATTAAAAATATCAATTCTCAATCATCAGCGAAAATTTAACGAAATTTCAACAAAATACTTCAATTTTCAATCAAAACCGATGCACTCTTAACCAAAAAGATTTATTTTCTACCATAAAGGAAAAATTTTTTTTTTAAATACATGAATTTCCAACTAAATAGTTGAATTTTCAACTTGAAGAGATAATTCTTTTTCATTAAAAATATACATTTTTAACAAATAATGGAAAAGTTGTATTTTTAGTTAAAAAAATAATTTTGTAATAATATACATGAGTTTTTAACAAAATATTGCAATAGTTAACCGAAAAAGATAAATTTTCAACCAAATAGTTGAATTTTTAAGCAAAAAATAAAAAATGTCAACAAAAATGAAATATTTAAATTTTCAGTTAAAAAAATTATTTTTCACCTAAAAATGAAACAATCTTCGAGCATTCAAAAAGTCTAAAGCTGATTGTTTCTGACAAAACAGAAAACTTGATGCCATTCATTTTCTTTGCTTATTTTACGATCTTCAACCAAAAAAATGAATTTTTAACAAAGTAGTTCAATTTCCAACCAAGTAGTTAAATTTGCAATCAAGAATTTTAATATATAATTTTCTACCAAAAAAGATGAACTAGCAACAAAGTAGTAACATTTTCAACCAAATAGTAGAATTTTCAACCAAGCGGGATGATTTCCGACCCAAAAATACAATAGTAGACTCATCAATAGAAAAATTAACTTTTAGCCAAAAATAGTTGGACATTCTTATTGGGTTTTATTAAATTGCTGGCAGTTCTGAACGTTCAAATAAACGAAATTTTTTATTAAATGATTTCTAAACAAGAAAAAGTGCAAAAATAGAGATTAAATATATTGAAAGTAATGCAATTTATTATTAAAGAAAGTTCTAATGCATATTTTTATTTATAGTGGGAACAATATTTCTTGATAAAATAAAATAGGAAACATATATTTCGTTTATTTGAAAGTTTAGAAATTCGATCTCTTTTTTTATTAATGCAGTTTGAATTCAAGCGAAAAACGAGAAATAGGGGAAGATTGCGAAGTCCAAAATAGGAAAGTGATTTTCAAACTTATTTAGTTCTCATTAAATAAATAAAATAAATGAAAAAATAAATAAAATAAAACCAAAGTAATTTTGTGAAATTATTTTCCTTTAAATTATCAAGCTATTATTGAACTGTAACTTTGCAGGGCCATCTTTCGTAAACTTTGTTAAAATTTGTCACCAGGAAACGTACTGAACGTTGGTAACGTTATATATATTATATTATATTTATTTCAATATATATATATTTTTATTTTTTTTATATATATATATTTTTTTTCAATATATATTTCAGGGATCAAAGTTCTAAACTTTCAAATAAACGAAATATATGTTTCCTATTTTATTTTATGAAGAAATATTGTTCCCACTATAAATAAAAATATGCATTAGAAGTTTCTTTAATAATAAATTGCATTACTTTCAATATATTGAATCTCTAGTTTTGCCCTTTTTCTTGTTTAGAAATAATTTAATAAAAAATTTCGTTCATTTTAACTTTCAGAACTGCCAGCAAGTTAATAAAACCAAATAAGAAAATCCAACTATTTTTGGCTAAAAGTTAAGTTTTCTATTGATAAGTCTATTATTGTATTTTTGGGTCGGAAATATCCCGCTTGGTTGGAAATTCTACTATTTGGTTGAAAATGTTGCTACTTTGTTGTTAGTAGAAAATTATAAATTAACATTCTTGATTGAAAATTTAACTACATGGTTGAAAAATGAACTACTTTGTTAAAAATTCATTTTTTTTTGGTTTAAGATCGTAAAATCAGCAAAGAAAATTAATGACATCAAGTTTTTTGTTTTATCAGAAACAATAAGCTTTACACTTTTTGAATGCTCAAAGATTGTTCTTTCAAAATTTAACTTTTAGGTTGAAAATTCGTTTCATTTTCAGTTGAAAACTTATTTTTTTAACTGAAAATTTAAATGTATCATTTTTTTGAAATTTTTTATTTTTTCCTTAAAAATTCAACTATTTGGTTGGAAATTTATCTTTTTCCGTTAACAATTGCACCATTTTGGTAAACACTCAGGTATATTATTAAAAGATCGTCGTTTTTGGTAAAACATTAATTTTTTCAACTAAAAAATCAACTTTTCCATTTTTTGTTAAAAATTAATATTTTTTAATTGAAAAAAAATGATCTCTTCAAGTTAAAAATTCAACTATTCAGTTGAAAATTCATGTATTTTTAATAAAAATTCGTCCTTCTTGGTAGAAAATGAATCTTCTTGGTTAAGAGTGCATCGGTTTTCATTGAAAATTGAACTATTTTGTTAAAAGTTTGTTAAATTTTTGCTTGAAACTTCAACTATTTGTTTCAAAATTTGTCGATTTTGTTAGAGATTTAATTTGTTTTAACGGCATATGTAACTATTTACTTTCTGGTTGAGAATCGATATTTTTAATTAAAATTTTATATTTTTTTGGTTGAAAATTAAACTATTTGGTTGGAAAATCCTTTTTTGTAATTAAATTCATCTGCTGTTTATTTAAAATAAAAATCTTTTTGGTTGAAATATCAACTATTACATGTTTCGTGGAGAACTCATCTTTTTCGAATGAAAAGTCCACTACTTGGTTTAAAGTTGAACTACCTTGTGAAAAACTTCTTTTTTTGGTTAAAGATTTATCAATGCAGTTTAAAATCCATCTACTTGATTGTAAATTAACTTTTTTGTTAAAAATTCCTATTTTCGGGTTGAAAAGTCAACTATTTTGTTTATTTGGTGGAAAATTAGCTCTTTTGTTGAAAAATAATAGTTTTGGTTTTGAAAATTCAACTGTTTTATAAATGATTCTTCTGTTTGGCTTTAAAATTGAACAATTACTTGAAGTTCATGCATATCAATCTTTTCTACGATACTTTGCAAATATGCAATAATTATGAATTATTTTAACAATTTTCCTAAACATATTCAGAGTTTGTCTATTTTTCCAGGAATATACACAATTTGTTTACGGAGTCAACTAGGAATGTCTTTTCGATGACTGTTTTCTATGCTGCTTTGTAAATTTACAAGAATTATTAATTATTAAAACAATTTTCAGAAATAAATTTACAGATTTGCTATTTTTACCTCACATGAAAACATACATGCAGCTATAACCTTTTTAATAATAAGTACAACAAATTCATTTTTATACGAAAATATATGCACTAGACATTTAATAAGAATTAAAAAAGTATACAAATTTTATAATGATAAACACTTTCCTTTTAATTAATTTCAGTCTTTTTTCTTTTTGTTAGTTTATTCAAGTAATTTAATAATCACATCAATTGAATGATATCTTGCTTTATCAAGATTTTTTGGAATACATTTTCTCTTGCAATATATTTTTCCGTATATTTTGCTGTGATTTGACACTCAATTGAACATACAACCAATATTATTGCTTACTGTACTATGCCTTTTTATTTTTTAAACCTCGGTGAAACGGAGACAATTTTAATATTTAATTTCTTATTTAATATTCTCAGACGAGAATTATAGGATCGGCTCAGTATTAAAGGTTGGCCCATTTTTGGTGTAATTGCCCTATTATCTTTTATTTATTCAGCTATGCTTGTATTTGTCGGACCATGTGAGCATGAATTGCATATTCTAATAGAGCATTTTCTCAATGTAGTCAAATGCCAGTGGGGCACTTAGCTTTCGACTAAATTCGAACCGCTGAAGCTTTTAAACTGTTCCTACGAATAATGGAAGTTACCCTGGAGAGTTTGAAAAACTATTTCAGTGAATAGGATAAAACTTCTTGTTTCGAAGACTTCAACTCACTCAAGTTCTTTTCGAACTTTTTAAAATCTTTAGAGTAAAAAGTGTACACCTGAGCATGAGAAATCTCAATTCAAGAAAAATTTATTTAATTTGAAGAAATATTCTGTAAATAGAAATTCATCAAAACGAATGATTAAAAATTTAAAAATTAGAGACTGAAGTGGCTAAAGGAGTAAATTTGCACATTGGAGAAGAAAAACGAACTGGTAAAACTTATAAAATTGTAAAGTAAAAATTTTCAAATTTTCAAATGTTAAGCTTGTGAGGGCTTATCTAAAAATCAAATAATTTTAAAACCTTCCCCCTTTTGCAATCTTTTTATTCTATTTTGAATGAACCTTATACATTGAGATTTACTGTTTCCGATTTGACAACTTGGAACTAAAGCTTTTATTTTTAAACGATAAAATGTATGTTTAGACGTTGTAGTTTTTTATGTAAATCTATGTAATTATTATAGCAGTGATAAAAAGTCAATTATCCCAAATGAATTGTAATAATTGGAAAAGGAAGACTCCTGTTAAGGACGTTTTTAGTTATCACAGCTTATTAGGAAAAAGATTGAAAATAAAGAAAGCGGATCGGAAGATTTCACCAAGAATTGGTCAGCTGTTGAGTTGCATTTCCTGCTAAATCCCCAGAGAAATACAGACGATAGCAATTTCTAGATTGCTTGCTTGAGAAAATAAAGTAAAGAATTAAGGCTGCAGAATCGCTTTTGCCCCTTTGCAATTTCATGAACCATATATTTGACAGCTACTTTAGTTTTTTTCCTTATATGTGGATACGCAAAAAAACTAAAGGCATTCATTTTATTTCTTATTATGTTTCGAGTCAAATGTCATCAAGAATTACACAGGCCGACAAAAATTTATATTTTTTTGTACCCAAAGACTGGACTAAGTGACCCCGAAAGATTATGATGTCCTAAAAACGAATCCGTTGTACGTCAGGATTTCGAGATATCCTAACCCAAAATTGAAAAATGGCCAATTTCAAAAAATATTTTAAACAATATAACACGATCAGCAATTATTTTTTCTCAAAACTGCTATTCCATCGTTCAGTACTTCTTTTTACCCTTCATTTCCATTTTTGATCATCCCGAACAGATTTTTTTTCTCTGAGATATAGCACATTAACCATTTCAGTTTCATACTAAAGAATCAGGAAATATCCGCCATCTTGAATTTTGCAATCTTGGGCTCAAATTCGGATTTAAAAAACTAAAAAATTAGTCACAGTGGGCGCAATAAGCCTACAAAAAAGGATTTTATAGCCTATCAAGACGTTAATTGAGTCATTCAAATCTCCCCTTTCTCCCTATCATTCCCCCCGGTCTCCACTCTTCTATCCTATACTTTCCTATCAGATCCTATCCTATCTGACAATATCTTATCATCTCCTCCACTCTCCACTTACTTTCTTGCCCACACCACCCTTCCACCTACTTCCCCACCTCTCACTTCCCCTACTTTTTGCCACTAATTTCCCTTTCCTCACTTCCCAAACTTTTCCTCCCCTCACTTCCCCTACTTTCCCATACCACACTGACCTTACCTTTCCTCCCTTAAATTGTCTTTCTTTCCCTCTCCTACTTTCCCTCTCTTCACACACCTATACTTTCCCTCACTTCAATTTCCCTACTTTTTCTCCCCTCATTTCCCCTACTTTTCCTCCTCTCTCTTCCCTTAATGTTCCTCCCCTCTCTTTCCCCACTTTCTCTTCCCGGAGAAAAACTTTTGTCGGCCTGTATTATCGTCTCTATAAAAAATAAAATTTCATACAATATAGAAAAACATAAATTATAGACATCTATCTAATAATTGTATTATAATGGTTCGTTCGGACGTTGATTCAGACTCTGAATTACGTTTTGAAATACAATACATTTTTTGTCAATTAAAGTATTGTCACCTCTTGAGGAGTATTTAAGGAATAATTTCCACTCAATAGCTTTTAATTTTGACACACCTGAACCCCTTTAATTGTGCCCGGAAATTGCCCAAAAAATTGCAAAATAGCAGTTTTCTATCAAATTCATGCTAAAGACGGTATTTTAAAAAAAAATTTCAATATGAATTATTTTTAATCGATAAGTGACGAGTTTTAAAGTATATTTTAAATAATTTCAAATTGTTTAAACAATTAGTATTTGTTTAAACAATTTTTTTTCCCCTGTAAATCGTGAAAAGTTATTATCATTCGTAATAAATCGTATAAAGTTGATGAATGTCAAGAGTAGTAGTTCTTGTTTAACTTACTTGGTAATTATTTAAACAATTTTCATTTGTTTAAACAATTTTTTCTCCCTAAAATCGTAAAAAGTTATTATTTTCTGAAAATAATGACACAATTAAAGAATGTTGAAAGCAATACATTTTTGAAGGATGTTTGGTAATTATTTAAACAATTTTGATTTGTTTAAACAATTTTTCCCCCTGTAAAGCGTGAAAAATTATTACTTTCTGGAATTAATGATGTCAAAATTAAAAGCTATTGGGGGGGAAATTATTCCTTAAATACTCCTCAAGAGGTGACAATACTTTAATTGACAAAAAATGTATAACAAGTACTTCTTTTTTCCATTTTTTTGAAAATCGAGCTTTTCCCATTTAAAACCCCATGTTAATTTCAAAAGCCCGGGGGCACGGGTTAACGTTGAAAAAAAAAAATTACGGAATTTCTTTTTCCGGACAACGGACCACCCTAACTTTACATAGAGCAGTTGATTTTAATTTTTTAAACAAATTATTATTGTTTAAACAATGTAGGGTATACGTTCTGAGATAAAGAAATGCTGTATATTAAGCGACATAGTGTGAGAGATTCGAAAAATCTAGACTTTTCTCCACCTTTCCTATGAACAGGTGCAAGTGACTGATAAATAGTTGTTTAAATAATTTCAAAATATCTTAAACAAAAAAAATATTATTCTTAAAATTCGTTAATTGTGTCATTAATTGCTGAAAAGAATAAATTTTCTCGATTTGCAGAGAAAAAAATTTTTAAACAAACAAAAATTGTTTAACCCTTTGCGACGCGATTTTTTTTTTTTATTGTTAATACTGTTATTTTTAGCTTTATATAGGTTTTCGGGGTCGCTGATTCTGATTCTGACGTCGAAATTGTAAAATTCAAAATGGCGGATCCAATATGGCGACTTTATTTGGCTAAACGTTATGTTTTTTTTATATTGGCCTAAAACGCCTAAAGGGGGTTTTTGGGGTCGCTGAGCACGATTCTGACGTTAGAATTCTTAAATTCAAAATGGCGGATCCAATATGGCGACTGTTCTTGGCTGAATTTCATGTTTTTTTTTATATTGGCCTTAAACGCCTTACAAGGGGGTTTTTGGGGTCGCTGATTTTGATTCTGATGTTAGAATTGTCAAATTAAAAATGGCGGATCCAATATGGCGACTGTGTTTGGCTAAATTTCATGTTTTTTTTTTATATTGACCTATAACGACCTATAACGACCAGAATCGTAATCAGCGACCTCAAAAACCACATAATCTATTTTTATGCTCATTGAGAAGTTATCCCTGTCTCTCAGAATCTTTTATAGACCAACATAATAATAAACTCCATTTTTGCATATTTTGAAAATTTTTTTCGAAAAAACTGACCTACGAAAAATTCTGCAAAAAATATATTATTTAGTTCAATGTTTGAGATACGTGCAAAAAAATTTTTAGATCTCTAGGACTTTAAGTTCAGACTCAACCGAATTTATTGTAAAAAAAACGAGATTTTCGAGTTTTAATTGTTTATAACTAATGAGTAATTAACAAATTCACATAATTTTTTGTGCTCGTTGTACTCTTTTCATCCCTAAGAGTTGATTAAAAGAAAAAATTTGTATTTATATGTCAACGCTTACTAGAAATATAATAAAAACTTAGGAGAAGTAGGTGGCACGTATACGTCCCACTGCGTCGCAAAGGGTTAAACAAATAAAAATTATTTTAAAAATTGCTAAATATTCTGTAGAAAAAAAATATTACTCTTAAATTCCTTTAATTGTGTCATTAATTCCAGAAAGTAATAATTTTTCACGCTTTGCAGGGGGTAAAAATTGTTTAAACAAATCAAAATCGTTTAAATAATTACCAAACATCCTTCAAAAATGTATTGCTTTCAACATTCTTTAATTGTGTCATTATTTTCAGAAAATAATAACTTTTTATGATTTTAGGGAGAAAAAATTGTTTAAACAAATGAAAATTGTTGAAATAATTACCAAATAAGTTAAAAAAGAACTACTACTCTTGACATTCGTCAACTTTGTACGATTTATTCCGAAAGATAATAACTTTTCACGATTTACAGGGGGAAAAAATGGTTTAAACAAATACTAATTGTTGAAACAATTTAAAATTATTTAAAATATACTTTAGAACTCGTCACTTATCGATTAAAAATAATTCATGTTGAAAATTTTTTTTAAAATACCGTCTTCAGCATGAATTTGATAGGAAACTGCTATTTTGCATTTTTTGGGGCATTTTCCGGGCACAATTAAAGGGTTTCAGGTGTGTCAATATTAAAAGCTATTGGGTGGAAATTATTCCTTCAATACTCCTCAAGAGGTGACAATACTTTAATTGACAAAAAATGTATAACAAGTACTTCTTTTTCCATTTTTTTGAAAATCGAGCTTTTCCCATTTAAAACCCCATGTTAATTTCAAAAGCCCGGGGGCACGGGTTAACGTTGAAAAAAAAAATTACGGAATTTATTTTTCCGGAAAACGAACAAAATGGGGGGGTTTTATTACCAAAAATCGAAAGTCGAATTTTTGGACCACCCTAATGACACATCATGGTGAACATTAATCTTTTCAGAAAACTATCGATATAAAAAATTATTCTTTCCTTTTTATTCTGATCATTGACAATTATTGTATCCCTGTTACAAAAAAACAAAAACATAATTCAAAAATTAGTTTTTGATAACTCATATGTTAAAAGATACTTACTAATTAAACTCATCAGAGTAGTGTGAAAATGTATTATTTGAGTTTGAACCTTTGGGAGACTCACATGGATGCATTTTGCTCGCGCCTCAAATCCCTCAGAGCCCCTTAGCAACCGTTCATTGTCTTCCAATCTAACCTCCACGGGATCATAGATCACGAAAACTTCCTGAAGGGTCGGTATATCATCAGTTGTTGGTCAGTCTTCCGTAAATCTCTCTTTTATTTTTGTTGCTATCTAATTTATCGCTGTCGTACTTTTCCATACGCAGTGAAATTATGGGAATCAGTTTCAAATCGCTACAATATAAATAATCCATAAGAAAAAAAAAGAAAAAAATCTTTCTTGACGAAAATTACTTATGAAAATTTTACCTAGTGATAAAAATTGCCATACGTTAGTGAATTCACCGTATACAAAGTTTCTTTTTAAAAAACAGTAATGTTGTTCTGTGCTTCAAGTATTTATAACTTGACATTGTCTCTAATTATAGAGAGAATTATTAGAAAACATAATAAAAAAAGGGTATTTATTTTCAACCAGTAATTTTCCTCACTACGTAAAACTTTCATGACATGTTGCAGTAGTTTTAGTCAAGAAATATTTTTCGTGTGTTAAAATTAAAGTATTTGTTTATTTATTTTGTTTATAACAATATCAGTTATTAAATGTCATTTTTCATTACTAGTAAAATTAACATAACGTATTGCAGTAATTTAAGTGAAAAAACCATTTTCTCCAAAGCGAAAGTGTTTTAACTGATTATTGGTCAATATAATTTATTTATAACAATTTAAATTATTAATTTATAGCTTTTTTCCGTACTAGGTAAAATTGTTATATCATATTGACTTAATTCGAAGTACGAAAGTTTTTTTCCCCGTATGAAAATAGCACACTTTGAATATTTTTTTTTTATAAAATTTGTTTAAAACAATATAAATATTTGATTTATTGGTGTTTATTTGCTGGATAACTTTGAAAAATCGAATCGCAACAATTGGAGTCAAGAAATTTTTCTTCCTGTACATCAATCTCACATTTGTGTAATTATTTATAAAATTTGTTTATAACATTTGAAGCGGGGAATGCTAAATATTGAAATTAAAAACATTTGTACATGTACATGAAATATTCTTATGGAAACGGCTGCGGAATTAGCACGGTTTAGCTTTCCCAGGTATTAAAAATTTAAAAAGTAAATACATCGTTAAAAATAATCATATGGAATACATACTTCTACTTATACCATAAACAAATAACACTACTTAACAGAAAAAACAGAACACTTATTACTACATTTTTTAATTTTTATAATACTATCTCCTATTGTTAAATACTTTTTAAAATCCTATAACAACCGCAGAATGGTTGAAAAAATTATTAAATATCTTACAACCTTTTTTGCTTAAAAAGCATTTTCACGTCTGGCCATATTCTTCTATTTCTACTGTCATGTCGGAAAATAATTCCTAGTCAGTGAATGAAACACTATTTAACAGAAAAAAGAAACATTTATAGTACTAGTAAATTTTTTAATTTTTTAAATAATATTTCCTGTTGGTAAATACTTGTTAGAATCCTATAATAACCTTATAATGGCTAAACAATTATTGAATATTTTATAATCTTTTCTATTGGAAAAGTATTTTCATGTCTGGCCATATTCTTCTATTTCTACTGTCAGGTCGGAAAATAATTCCTAATCAGTGAATGAAACACTATTTAACAGAAAAACGGAACATTTATAGTACTAGTACAACATTTTTTAATTTTTATAATATCTTTTATTGTCAAATACTTGTTAAAATCCTATAATAACCATATAAGGGTTACAAAAAGAAAATATTTTATTATACTTCATTCATTTAGTTAGAGTTTCTTAAAAATTGATAAATATTTGAATACATGTAAATAATACATTTTAGGGTAAAAAATTGCATAACCTTAATTTTTTCACTAAAATGGGTGTAGAAAAGCGAGAAAGTATGATTTTTGAAGAAAACTCAATTCCGTCAAAAGTTGGCTTAGCATCGTTTAGCTTTCCCTGATTCGATTAAGTTAATTATAACATTGATTATTATTTATGTTCATTAAGTACATATGCATTCATTTTGATCGGTTCTAAATTTATACCATTTATTTTTTGCAAGTTGCAAAATTATTTTCTTAAAAATACCTCTTTTCCACTTTTTTCTTCACATAGTTTTTTGTAAAAATAAACATTTAAAAATTCGCCTCGAGAGGTCTCGGCAGAATTGATTCAGCTTTAATTTAAAATTATGTTCAAGTCGGGTAAAAATTGTGACCTGTAAACTGATTTGTCCAAAAAATCCAATTTTGTCCCACTATATAACCTTTTCTACTGGAAAAGTATTTTCATGCCTGACCATATTCTTCGATTCCTACTGTAATGTCGGAAAATAATTTGTAGTCAGTGAATAAAACACTATATAACAGAAAAACGAAACATTTATAGTACTAGTAAAATATTTTTTATTTTTTATAATAATACCTACATATTTATAATTAAATATTGTTAAAGACTTGCTAACATCATATAATAACCGTTTAATTGTTGAAAAATTAAACATTCTATTATACTTCATTCATTTAGTTTGAAATTTTTTCAAATTGAAAAGTATTTGAATACATCCAAATAATAAATTTAAAGGTACAAAATTGCAAAACCTTAATTTTTTAAATAAAATCTGTGTCGACAAGCGAGAAAGTATGATTTTGGAAGAAAACTCATTTTCGTAAAAAGTGGTCTTAGCACCGTTTAGCTTTCTCTGACTCAATTAAATTAATTAAAACGTTGATTGTTTCTTTCAGTGCATGTGCATTCATTTCGATCGATTCTAAGTTTATACCATTTACTTTTTGCAAGTTAAAAAATGATTTTGTTGAAAATACCTCTTATTTTACTTTTCTTCTTTACACGGTTTTTCATAAAAATAAACATTTAAAAATTCGCCTTGAAGGGTCTCAGCAGAATTTATTCAGTTTTAGTTTTAAGAAAAGTCCAAAATCGGATAAAAATTGTGACCTATAAACTGATTGTCCCATTGTGCGTCCCATCCGAGAAACCTTTTCTACTGGAAAAGTATTTCCTTGCCTGACCATATTCTTCTATTTCTACTGTAGACCTAGTCATGTCGGAAAATAATTCGTAGTCAGTGAATCACTGGAACACTGGCACAGTTTCACTGTTTTTAGGAGTCGTACTTTTTTCCAAGGATGATAGTGAGTTGAAGTGCAGGGAGGGGAACCAAGGGAAGTTATGAGGAAATGTGTTGAGGAGAAATGAGGGTAAGTAAAATAGGAGAAGTGATGGGAGGGGAACTGTGGAAGTGAAAGGAAACTGGAGTGGTAAGGAAAGTGAGGGGAAGTAAGGAGAAATGACGGAAGGGAGAGTGATAGGAAATAGGGGAAGCGACCTAGTGAAGTGAGGGCAAATTAGGGGTTTATTGAAAGTGATGGGAAGTGGGCGATTAGGGGAGGGGGAGTAGGTGAAGTGATGGGAAATAACGGGAGGCGAATTATAGGAAGTGAGGGAGACGGGGAAAGTGATGGAAAATGTGATGAGGGTAAATGTTGGATGGGAAAGTAGGGGAAATTGTGGGAGGATAAGTAAGGGAAATTGTGGGAGGATAAGTAAGGGTAAATGAGGGGTAGAAAAGTAGGAGAATTGAGGAGAGAGCTAGCTTGGTAGTGCAGGTGAGTAGGTGAGGGGAAGTTTGGGCTGTGAAAGGGAAGTGAGGAAAGGGGGAAGTAGAGGAGGAAGAAATTGGGGAAGGGAAGCGACGGTTGGGGAAGTATGGGGAGTAGGGGAAGGAAAGTATGGCAGGCAAAGTATGACAGGGGGAGGTTTGGACGACTGAATTAACATCTTAATAAGCAGTCATTTCGATTATTTTATCAGTTTTATCAATTTTAGATTATGATCCACTAGGTCACTTGGATTTTAAATAAAATATCTACAAAAAAAGTATAAGAAAAAAATAGAAGAAATTGACTGGTCCGTTATCTCGATAAGGTGGGTTTAACCTTTCCACATCAAGGAAATTAGGAATATCCATCTTCTTTCGGACGTTGGGTAAGGACCTGGATTCCTCTCCTCTTTCCTATCTTCGATGCTCGGCTGGCATTAGCCGGAAGTGAGGTTAACCATCAATCTCAACACGCGAAATATCCCAAGGAGAATCGGACTTGGACCGTTTCTGGTAGTCACTCCTCCCACCGTAAATCCAAGCTTCAGACGGAAGTCCTATGCGATTCTAGTCTAGGGGAAAATGAACAAACCTAACCCAGGACAAGGGTTTCATTTAATTAACCTAATTTAGAATGATGTTACATTTAATTAGATACATGACCCGTTAAATATAAATTAGACATAAGAAAAGAAATTACAAATTTTTAATGCAGAGATTTAAGACCTACATTGTATTTAAGAATCTAAATCAAAACTTTTGAATAGTCAAGCTTTTCACTATTTAGATAGGGCAATCGAATTTTTCGCATGGAATCTTCTCCTATAGTAATGCTAGATAGTTGCGGCTTTTTCTGAAAAAAAAATTTTTCTTCAAACTTTTCATTTAGAGTGAAGTATTTATTAATACAAGTTAAACAAGCATAATTTTTTAAACAATCTATTATTATTTTGATTAATATCATCTTTGAATAATTCTAGAAAATTCGCGGTTTTTTCTGAAATATTCAACTTTTTGTCCCTTTTCACTTAAAACAAGGTAAAAATTGATTACATTTAACAAATTATCATTGTTTATAACTCTCTTCTCCTTTGGTAATTCTAGATAGTTGCGGCTTTTTCTGAAATTTTTCACTTTTTTCAATTTTTCAATTAGAGTGACGTATTCATTTATTCAAGTCAACGAACATAATTGTTTAAAAATTTATTATTCTTTATGAGTATCTTCTCTTAGATAATTGCTAGAAAGTTTCGGTTTTTTCTGAAATTTTTAGCTTAGCTTTGGTGTTTCAGTTATGAACACATAGTAAATAAACAATAGAGGGAATAGAGATAATTCAGACAATCTCTTTCTTTTTTGTAAATATTTGTTTTTCTGAAATGAAATAGATATTTGAAATATTCTTCAAATTTACTATAGGAATCATATTAAATGTTAATTCTTCTTGAAGTAGTTACTAAAAGTCTTTTTGTTTATATTAATATTTATTATTTGTTCTTAAATAAAAAGTCAAAGAAAAGCTGCAAATTTTAGAAAAAGCCGCAACTTTTTAGCGTTCCTCCAAGAGAAGATAGTTGTAAACAATAATAAATTATTGAAACAATTATATATTTCAACTCTCATTAATTATCATCCTACTAAGTAAAAAGTGGACAGAAAGTTAAAAAATTCAGAAAAAAACCGCAAGTATCTATATATATTTTCTCTGAAATTAGTAAATGTACCCATTATTGAATAATAATTAAAGCAATTATAGTACTTAAATAATTTATTTATGAATAAATAAGGTACCAATAACATCATAAAATATATAGTACTTTTGAAATAAGTATTAGAATGTGAACACTATATACCTACCTAATTAAAAAATGGAATATTCTAAATTCATCAATTGCAATGTTAAATCTTCTAACTTGAGCAATTTTTAGTTTGTGTTTAAGAGCACTGAAGAGTAAGGAGGATTGAAAGTGCTAAAACAAATCAAATCGTTAGACCTGAGGGAAAAGAAAACTTTTGGGTTGGCATTCGACAAAAGTGAAAAAAAAAAGTTAAATCAGTAAAATTTAACGATTTAAAATTCGAAATATTTCCTATTGGTTTAAAAATTATGACGAATTTGTTGTATTCACAGCTTTTACTAGTGAACAATAATAAAAAATTACGAAATTTAAAAATAAATTTTTGGCGCAGTAGCAATTTTTTTGAAAATGTGCAAAAACATGTGTTTTTTTTTGGATTGAGTCATATGCACACATTTAAAAAAAAGTTGAATATGTCGAACCTGAAATTTATTCAGCTTGAACGAAAGAAATATTTCATCATTTTGCTTTTTCGGAAAAAATCTTTTGTCGTGATTTAGGATTTTTGGGATTTCATTTTTTTTGTGATTTTGGAACGTTATATACACGACGAAGAAAAATGTTTCCCATGAATAAAAAATAATAACATTTTTCTTTGGTTCAAGCTGAAGAAATTTCAGGTTCGAATCAATCCAAAAACATGTTTTTGTGCATTTTAAAACATTTTTAAATAAGGCAAATTTTTTTTTTTTATTAAAAAATTTTTAATTGTAAATTTAAAAAAAGAGAACAGAAGATATTAACCGATTTCAAAAGTTTTTTCTTTACTTGTTTTGGATTTCGGACCACAAATTGTTATCCCTCAGCTGAAACGATTTGATTAATTTTTTAAATAAGTTTTTCTGAAAAAAGATCTTCTCCTTTCGCTTCGCTGGGAATTGGACCTCAGAACTTCCGATTGCCGGTCGGGTGCTTTCCCATTAAGCTACTAGAGAGATCGAGAGAAGAAACTTTTTTCAGAAAATACACGAATTATTTTGTTAGATTATACAAGGTAAATATTTCAAGGAATCTGTATTATCATCAGAGAATAACAGACATTTTTAACGTCTTTTCAGACTAGATGGAGGTATGAATGAAGAATTATTTTAATACGTTTTTCAGAAAAACTTTTAGAACGTTTAGAAAGTTTCGAGATCCGTCAGTATTGCAGTTTAATATAAAAGCCTTTTTACGGAGTGAAATTTTTAAGCTAAAAGATGATTTCTGAACAACTACAACTCCTATCAACCTTATTTCATGCTTCAAATTTTTATTATTTAACAAGTTAATTTTCAAACAGAAAAATCAGGGAAAAATTTTTCTTCTTCATTTTTCGAAAATTCAGAAAAATAATTTTTTGAACTCAGAAGTTTTACTACGTTTGAGGGCACCCTGAATCGTAAAATTTTATTTTAAGAAGTTATTAAATAAATATTTATCAAAAATATTGAATTTAAATTGAAAATCGTAATTTTGTACTGTAGATAACATTTTATATTAAGATAATATTGATGGAAATTTAAGTATATTCTATGAGGTATGTCAGGTTGAGATATCAAAGATGTCTGCAAGCTGAGGGATAAACAATAATACCAATTGCATTGGGACAAAACTTAATTTTTTTCAAAACTCAGAAAAAAATGGGTTTTCACCATAAGTGTATTTGGACATTATTCTTTATTCTCTAAAAACTATTCAATTATATTATAAAATCCATAACAAATGTGTAATGATTTTATTATGTAAATAAATAGCTTTCTCGAAATGAAAAATAATATCCAAATACACTTATGGTGAAAAATCGGGAAGACTGAAAAATTCTAGAGACTGTAAAATTCCTGAATTAGAAAATCCCGAATAATTAAATTCCCGAATAGGAAAATTCCATGATAATAAAATACCCGGACAGTTTGTAATATTACCGAAATGAAAAATTCCCGAAAGATGAAATTCCCGAAAGTTTATGATATTACCGAATTGGAAAATTCATGACATAAGATTGCCGAATTCCAGAATATCCAAACTCGAAAATTCCACAATTATAAAATTTCCGAATGTAGACAAATGAAATAATGTTTTCATGAATATTATTTATTTATTAAAAATACAAGAATCAAATATTCTCATCAAAAAAAATTGTAATGTTTAAAGTTTCTAAAATTACTGCTTGAATCTTAAATAACAATTATTGAAAAAATATATTTTTGGATGAAAATTTTTGGACGACTGAAAAATCCTAAAAAATAAAATTCATGACTATGTCAAATTCCCGAATTGGGAATTTGCCGAATAGTGAAATTTTCGAATATGTAATAAACTTCGCGAATTGGAAAATTCCTGAATAAAAATTTCCCCAATTATAAGATATCCGAACTGGAAAATTCCTGAATTATAAAACTCCCGAAAGAATGGAAAAAATTGTTTTTCAATCAATATTATTCATTTATTAAAAATACAATAGTCAAATATTTTTATTTAAAGAAATATCTTTTCCTGATCAAAGTTTCTAAAATTATTGTTTGAATTAAAAATAACAATTATTGAAAAAATATATTTTGGGATGAAAATTTTTGGACGACTGAAAAATCCTAAAAAAATAAAATTCATGACTGACAAATTCCCGAATAATAACATTTTCGATTATGGAATAAAATTCCCGAATTGGAAAATTCGCAAATAATGAAATTCCCGAACAGTTCATGATATTACTGAAATGTAAAATTCCCGATAGTTTATAGTATTTCCGAATTTTAAAATTCCCGATAGAAAATTGCCGAATTATAAAATGTCCGAACTGGAAAATTCTTGAATGATAAAACTCCCGAAACAATAAAAAAATTGTTTTTCAATCAATATTATTTATTTATTAAAAATAAAATAATCAAATATTTTTATTAGAAAAAAAAACATATTCTTCTTGTTCAAAAATTCTAAAATTATTGTTTGAATTTGAAATAACAATACTTGAAGACAATTTTCATCCAGAAAAATATATATTTTCAATTATTGTTATTTCAAACTTAAACAATAATTTTAGAAACTTTAAACATTAAAAATAATTTTTTTCTTGATAAAAATATTTGATTATTATATTTTTTTAAATTCGGGAATTTTCTAGTTGAGATATTTAATAACTTGGCAATTTTCTGTCGGGAATTTTTAAATTCTGTAATATTATAAAATGTTCGGAATTATCCATTTCGATAATATCATAACCTGTTCGGAAATTTTTTAATCGGGAATTTCATTATTCGGGAATTTTAATTATCGGGAATTTTATTACATATTCGAAAATTTTATTATTCGGGAATTTCCCAATTCGGGAATTTGACAGAGTTGGGAATTTTATTTTCCATATTGTTATTATTTTAAATTCAAACAATAATTTTAGAAACATGAAATATTTTCTTTAATAGAAATATTTGATTATTATATTCTTAATAAATAAATAAATAATATTCATTTGAAAAAAATTAATTATTTAATTTCGGCAACTTTCTGTCAGGAATGTTCAAATTCGGTAATATTATTAACTGTTCGGGAATTTTATTAATCGCAAATTTTCCAGTTCGGAAATTTTACAGTGTCGAGAATTTTATTTTTGGGATTTTTCCGTCGGTCCGAAAAATCATTTTTGTCCAAGCTGTAAAAAAAAAAACTTTTGGCTGTAAAAAATTTCGTCAGGGTACATGTCTTACTGCAGATTCAAAATCGAGTAGTTAATTTCTGTTAGCCTAAGGGCGGCAAATACCTAGATCCGCCACTGAATGTTCCTACTTCAAAATTAATTCGATTCCTATTTTTCGTTTTGTTCCTAACCTAAAATATCGACTGTGGCAGAAAGTATCACGATAAAATCTTTCAAGATCGGTTACCATCTTATGAACTACATAAGCCATGGAGTAATCATTAAAGATGGTGACGATGGTTGTTTTTGTGTCAAGTCCTTTATTTACATTCACGAAAAATACGTTTTGATTCGTCCGCGAAAAGTCTAATTATTTTAAAAATAACAATTAGGTAAGTAAAAAGTTGTTTTAAATCTGGTGTCCTGGTTTATAGCTTTTCACTCATACTTTGCCGTTTTTCCATTGCTGCAAAGGGCGCAGCAGACGACAGCTTTTATTCCATCGTAAGATAAACTTTCGCCAAATAGTATGTAATCTTTAATAGCCGAAAATTTTACATGCAACAAAATTTAACTTCAGTTTTTTCTGTGTAAGTATTAGTTATTAGGAAACAAAATAATGACTTCTTTCTTGATTTTATAAACGTTTACTATTTTATAAACCTACAAGATATGTGGTAGACATTTCACTAGGCAGGTAAATATAATAAAATGCACACACGCACACAGATGTGTAAACACATGCGTATCTGAACGAGGATAGCAACGTGTCAGCATCCGCAAAAGGGACGATGGCGAAGGGTATTACCTGCAAAGTGATGCATGGCGCTTTGGTCCACTCGAGCAAGCTCACGCCTGTCTCTCGAACGTCAGATTATAACAACATTCAAAGACTTCTTCCTCTGCCTCTTTACATCTTTTGCTTCCTCCTATTGCTCTTCATTCTTTTCTCTTATTTTACCCTCTCTAGACGTACTCACGTATTTAACTTCGCCAAGCAGAGCGAGATTTCGCTTGCAGTTGAAACTTATTACAGTGCACTGCTTTTGCATAAATTGTCTCGAAATCAAAAATAACAAAGAATGATAGACGAGATAGAACGAAAAAATTGTGAAACACATCAAACAAAAGTATATTTATTACAGGTACGACACTGTAAAAACTAGGATTCGTTTTAGAACTTAATTCGATATTAAAACAGTTCACGCAAAAAAACAATTGCACTTCAGTTTGATCCGTCAATCTAATAAAATAAGGTCGATTTGTGGATTGAAATACGCTCGAAATGAGAATCATCTGACAATCACTAAATCTGATCAAACAAATTTAAACTGTCAAGTTTAGAAACCAAGGTAACCCACAGGGTTGAAGTTCGAGACCTCTGAGTGTGACGGTTCAACACAATTTTTTACGAATTTTTAATTGTCAACTTTCCATACTTTTTTTTGCATAACAATGTAGGATAATGTTTCTAAAAAACATTGGCACTTTCGGTTTTTCGAATTTCGCCTAAAAAAATGGGAGAAAATAAAAAATTTCTACAAAAACCTAAATTTTCTCCCAAACTGAAATAATGTTTCGTTTTTTTAATTTTAATTCCGACACACATTATTCACGAGGTGTAGAAAAAGTTAAAAATTAATGTTCCATCATCAAAAAAGTGTCAAATTTATAATTGTCAATTTTTCATATTTTTTTTGCATAACAATGTAGGGTAATGTTTATAAAAAACATTGGCACTTTCGGTTTTTCGAATTTCGCCTAAACAAAAGGGAGAAAAAAAAATTTCTACAAAAACCTAAATTTTCTCCCAAACTGAAATAATGTTTCTGTTTTTTTAATTTTAATTCCGATACACATTATTCACCAGGTGTAGAAAAAGTTAAAAATTAATGTTCCATCATCAAAAAAGTGTCAAATTTATAATTGTCAATTTTTTATATTTTTTTGCATAACAATGTAGGGTATTGTTTATAAAAAACATTGGCACTTTCGTTTTTTCGAATTTCGCCTAAAAAAATGGGAGCAAAAAAAAATTTCTACAAAAACCTAAATTTTCTCCCAAACAGAAATAATGTTTCTGTTTTTTTAATTTTAATTCCAACACACATTATTAACGAGGTGCGTAAAAAAAGTTTAAAATTAATGTTTCATCGTCAAAAAAGTGTCCAATTTTTAATTATCAATTTTTCATATTTTTTTTTGCATAAAAATGTAGAGTTATGTTTATAAAAAACATTGGCACTTTCGTTTTTTCGAATTTCGCCTAAAAAAAATGGGAGCAAAAAAACAAATTTCTACAAAAACCTAAATTTTCTCCCAAACAGAAATAATTTTTCTGTTCTTTTAATTTTAATTCCGACACACATTTGACTGAAATTTGAAAATATAGTTGAATTGTTAGGTTTCCAAGTCAGTTCAAGTGGGGTTTTCATGTCACAGAAAATAAATTTGGGGTCAAAATTTAAAAATTCAAGAAATTAACTTAAAAATTTTTTAATTTCATACATTATCTGATTTCTATGTTAGAGAGTACAAGGGGTTTCGGGGCACAGAAAAGGAATTTGAAGTCAAAATTTAAAAATTTAAAAATTTGAATTAAAATTGGTAAAATGTTATTGAATGAATAGATTTTCATGAAAATAAGAAAGGACGGGATTTTCGAGTCTCATAATGCGAATTTTGGTTCAAAATTCAAGAATTTAAAATATCAATCTAAGTTTTGGAAATTCGATTTCATTGGTAAATTTCCATGAAAGTAAGTAAGAGGTGGGGCTTTAAGGAACATATTACGAATTTGAGGTTAGAATTGAAAAATTTGAAACATATTTTTAAAATTTTATTTAATTGGTAAATTTTCATCAAAGTCTGTAAGAGAACGTTTTTTGAGTCACAAAAGAGGAATTTGCGGCCCAAGTCAAGACGAGGGTTTTTTTCGGGGTAAGCATTCGTATTTTGAGACACGAAAAACTTCTTTGTTTTAGAATTCCAGTTTAATCATATTTTCTAGATTTGAATCCACTTTTGGAATTTTGGATTTTTTGCCCCAAATTTGTATGCTGTGACTCAGAAAACCTTCTCTTACTGACTTTCATAGAAACTCACTAATTTAATAAATATTTCAAAATTTAGGTTTCCTTTTAAAATTTTTAGATTTTTACCTCAAGTTTGTATTGTATGACTTGAAAATCCCCCTTGTATTGACTTTCATAAAAATCCACTCATTTTTAAAATTTAAGTCTCTTTTTTAATTTTGAACCCAAATTTGTATTCCAATACTCAAAAAAGCCCCTTGTGATGAATTTCATGTAAAGGAACCAATTTTATAAATTTTCAAAATTTTATTGAACTTTTTGAATTTTTAAATTTTGACCCTGTCCTCACCCGGACTGGTCTAACCTAAAACGTCTCGATCCCTGGTCTTTTCATCTATTTTTTGTTTTTTGTAAGATTGAAGTTTGGAACAATTGAAACAATTTACCTTCTGAACCAATTTAGTTCGCTATCTCGGATCATTTATCAATCTGAAGTTAGAAAACTAAACAAGACAGAAACTGATACTAAAATAGACTATTTGCGAGATTATATTAGAACGCCCAAAAAAGGATCCCAAATAAAAATGAATGCCTAGTTTTTACTGTGGAGGGGAGTGAAGAATTAATGGATATACCAAAATGATTTAGCTATGGAAGATGAATGTAGAAATTTTTCTATGGCCCAGACTGGGCCCAGACCAGGCTCAATCTGGCCCAGATCTGGAAAACGGACCTGGGCCCGATCGCTGATGAAACACACGGCCCGATCGGAGCCAGATCTGGCGCCCGATCTGGCCACCCGATCGGTACCCGACCTGGCCCCGACCAATTTCCCGTTAAGAGCCATTTTTGAAATTCATAATTTCTTACAATTTTGTTTATAATAATAATTTTATAACAAGCAAAATTAATAAAGTGAACTATATTTTGTATTCAAGTACCAAATATTAACGCAAAAACAAACTCAATACATTTTTTAGAATTTTTGACTTCGTTAATTACAATGTCCGCCCCAGTCTTTGGCGGGAATTTTTTAAAAATAATTCTAATTTTGAGTCGAAACGGGTAATTCGCAAAAAGAATTAAAATTCTGGACTAGAACAAGGAATTTTTCAAACGAATATTAATTCTGAGCTGAAACTGGAAATTTTCGAAAAGAATTAACATTCTGAATTAGAAGAGGGAATTTTTTTAAAATAATTCTAATTTTGATTGGAAATGGGTAATTCGCCACAAGAATTAAAATTCTGGACTGGAACGGGGAATTTTTAAAAATAATTCTAATTCTGAGTTGAAACGGAATTTTCAAATTTGAATAAATTCTGAGTTGGAACATGGAGTATTTAAATTTCAACCAATTTTGAGCTATAATTGGACATTTTCAAAAAGAATAAAAATTCAAAAAATTCAAAAAATAAAATAACATAAAATAAGAAAAGGAATTTTTTCAAAAGAATTCTAATTCTGTGTTGAAACGGAATTTTCAAATTTAAACAAATTCTCAGTTGGAACACGAAATATTCCAATTTTAATCAATCTTGAGCTGGAACGGGAAATTTTCGAAAAAACTTGAAAGTCTGCATTGGAACAGGGCACTTTTCAAAAGAAACTTAATTTTTAGTTGAAACGGGTAATTTGCGAAAAGAATTTAAATTCTGGATTGGAACAGGGAATTTTTTAATATTAACAGCATCTGACCTAGAATGGGAAATTTCGAAAAGAATTTCAATTCTGGATTGTAGCCGGGAATTTATCAAAACAAATTTAATTCTGAGTTGAAACGTGGTATTTTCGAAAAGTATTGAAATTTCAAGTTTTTGGAAAATTCCAATTAAAACGCTTTAAAATATGTAACCGTTGAAATCTTTTTAAAACTATAAGCTTGAAATTTTGAATCTTGTATTGAAAAAAAATGTTATTGCGCTTCAAATTTTCGAAATCATCAAAATAACTATTTAATTAATATAAAATATCTTAATTATTGCTATAAAACTGAAACTACAAGATAAGAATGACTTAACTATGACCATTTTTCTTTATAATAAATAAATTTAACTCTAAATGTAGCTCTAAAATCGTCGGTAAAATTAAAAAAATGCTTTATTTATATAAAATGTATTATAATAATAATAGAAAATATGTGAATAATATAAAATAAATATAAATATAAAATATAAATATAATATAATAATATATGATAAATATATAATATATATTATATAATATAATAAATATGATAATAATATAATAAATAATACAAATATAAAATAAATAAATAATATAAAATATGTATTATTTAAGAACTAACAGTAAATGCTCGCAAAGTACGTGTTCACGTCTCTAGGTTTTTATTTCATAACATTAAAAATATGAGTTATTTTAAAATACATTATTAGACAAATTTTTAAATATTAGGAGTTTTAAAAGTATTTAAAACAATAATAATTACCGCTGCGAAATACAATGGGTGTATTCACTATAAGTGTAATTATTTATGCTTATTTCATGAGCACTTTGCTTCCTCATAGGTTTTGAATAAATTAATTAATTTGCTTCCTCATGGAGGGAAGTTTTTCTCTAACAAAAGAAAAAATCGAGACTCAATATTTTTCATGCCTATGTTTCTGTCTTACCGAAACCCTTATTTTCAGAAAATCAGAGAGCCCATCAAAATATCGATCGATGTGCTGTGTTATAATGAGAAACTCTTGAACTTACGGTAGTATTATATTCCAACTTAAATCAAAAGTTTTCTTCATATAAACAATGTAACCTGTTTTTAAACTTTCTGAGTCACTCATTATTAATCAAAAATGGTCATCGAAAATTCGTCAATGGATCCATCCACACGTCTCGAAGACGCGAACAATTACATGAAATACGGTACTGTTATATTCCCAATATAAAAAAATCCATAAACAAGGTAAATAATTCTGTTAAAAAACTTAAAAACGATATTGGCAGGTTGAGAAAGGTTCTTCAATTGGGGAATAGATGCATCTCTAAGACGCGAACAAATATATCATATACATAATTGTTACAATAGATTAATTTTTTTTTAAATTCCTCATATCAACAAGGTAAACAATATATGTTTTTTAAATTTATAAATCGGTATTGCTAGATCATAAGAGATCATGAAAGGTACTTCAATAAGTCATTCGACGTTTCTCAATGACGCGAACAAGCATGTCAGGTACTGTAGTATTCGTTTTTAAATCCCATTTTTATAAACCTCGTAAAACAATATTGATGGGTCAAAAAAGGTTCAACAATGTGTCGACCGATGCGTCTCGAAGATGCGAACAAATACAATAAATATCGTGTTGTTTTATTTTCAATATCAAAAAAGTTTTTCTTATATGAACAGAATAAACAAGTTTTTTTAAACTTCATAAATTGGTACTGTAGTTCATACAAATTTCAACAATAGGTCGATCGATGCGACTCAAAGACGCGAACAAATACACTAGGTATCGTATTGTTGTACATTAGGGTGGTCCAAAAATTTTTGTTTGAATTTTTATGGTAACAGGCCGGAAATTTTATTCAGAATCCTCAATATTATCTCAATCGAGTTAAAACTCAACATTTCCCTTCAAAATTAGCCATAAAGTACGAATAAATATCACTTTTCAAATATCAACACCATAAGTCTGTTTTATAGGGACCCAATAAGTGAAAAAATGGATTTTGCGAGTTTTTGGCGCTAATTATGACTTTTTTTGCTGTTTTTTCAATGAAAATTGTTTCTGGCACATAAAAGATCATTTCATACTGGTAATTAGATGTTTAAATACATTGTTTAAATAATTATTATTGTTTTTAGTAATTTTCTCATAAAAATAGAGTTAGAAAGTCGCGGTTTTATAAAAAAATTTCCACTTGTTGTCCAATTTTCAATTAGAGGGAGATGATAGTTCATCAATGTTAACAAGAGTGATTGTTTAAACAATTTATTATTATTGTTAATAATATTCTCTTTGAATAATGCTACAAAATTGCAGTTTTTTTTCAATTTACTTTCAGTCCAATTTTCTATAAAAATAAGCTAAATAATTAATTAGAGTCAAGAAAATTATTTGTTTAAACAATTTATTATTATTATTGATATTCCATTTGAATAATGCTAGAAAGATGCGGCTTTTTCTGTAATTTCTGGCGTTTTGTCAAATTTTTGATTGGAGTGAAGTAATAATCAGTTCAAGTTAACAAAAATGATTGATTAAACAATTTATTATCATTTTTAATAATAATCTCTTTGCTTAATGGTAGAATGTTGCAGTTTTTCTGAAATTTTCAACTGTTTGTCTATTTTTCATTAGGCGTGACTTAATAATTAATTATATTTAGCAAAAATAATCGTTTAAACCAATTATTGTTGTTTATGACTATCTTCATCTATATCCATGCCTGATAGTTGCCGTTTTTTCGGCAATTTTTACCTTTCTATCCTTTTTTCACTTAGTGAGGTCACAATCAATGAAAGTTAACAAAAAAGTTGTTTAAACAATTTAATATTGTTTATAACTATCTTTTCTTAGATAAGTGCTAGAAAGTTTTCTTTTTTTTCTAAAATCTTTAACTTTATTTCACCTAGTCCTTCCACCTACTCCTGATTTTAATTCACTTAAAACAATAATACTATTTGAAAAATAATGTTGGTTGAGGTTGACTTATTATTTGTTAATAACTAAGAAGGCGAGGCAAAGTTAAAGATTTTCGAAAAAAACACAACTTTCGAGCACTTATCTAAGAAAAGATAGTTATAAATAGTACTAAATTATTTAAAGAACTTTTTTGTTAACTTCATTGATTCTTCACTAAGTGAAGAAAGGGCAGAAAGGTAAAAATTGCCGAAAAAACCGCAACTATCAGGCATTAATATAGATGAAGATACATAGTCATAAACAACAATAATTTGTTTAAACAATTATTTTTGCAAAATATAATTAATGATTAAGTCTCTCCTAATGAAAAATAGACAAAGAATAGAAAATTGCAGAAAAACTGCATCTTTCCAGCATTATTCAAATGGAATATTAATAATAATAATAATTAATTGTTTAAAGAATTAATTTTCTTGACTCTCATTAATTATTTAGCTTATTTTAATTGAAAATTGGATTAAAGTGATTTTTTTTAAACTGCAATTTTGTAGCATTATTCTAATAGAATATTATTAACAATAATAATAAATTGTTTGAACAATCACTCTTGTTAAGTCTGATGAACTATCACCTCCCTCTAATTGAAAATTGGACAACAAGTGAAAAATTTTTGAAAAACCGCCAATTTTTAACTCTATTCTACGAGAAAATTGCTAAAAAATATAATAAATTGTTAAAAAAATTTATGTAACCATCTAATTATCAGTATGAAATGGTCTTTCATGTGCCAGAAACAATGTTCATTGAAAAAACCGCAAAAAAAATCATAATTAGCGCCAAAAACTCGCAAAGTCCATTTTTTCACTTAGGGGTTTTTTGGGACCCTATAAAACAGACTTATGGTGTTGATATTCGAAAAAGTGATATTTTATTCGTATTCTATGGCTAATTGCGAAGAGAAATGTTGAGTTTCAACTCGATTGAGATAATATTGAGGATTTTCAATAACGTTTACAAAAACGTCTTTTTTTCTTATGGGAAATACGTGTAAAAATTCATGGGTCTTTCGAAACCTCTAAATATCTTTTTTTTTTATTAAGAAACAGAAAGGATTTATTTTTGTGTGGACTCAAACAAATTTCCGACCTGTCTCCATAAAAATTGAAGAAAAAAAGAATTTCCAATGCATTTTTGGACCACCTTATTGTACGTACATTGGATAACAAAAAAATTATTTTTGTATAAACAAAGTAATTTTTTTTGTTTGAAATGTCTAAATTGAAAAAAAAAACACTTTGAAATGGCCGATACAAATTTCTCATGAAAAAAGTTACAAACAAACATTTAAAAAAAAATTTATTTTCGTGCTCCTGGGGTCCAATTATATCTCAATATGTCAAAAAAGTAGATTTGAATGTTTTTGTCATTACAAACCCCCTTTCATGAGAAAGCAGTAATTAACAATTTCATATTGAAAGCGTTTGAAATAAATAAAAAATATATTCACTGATCTTGAATTTAAAAAGTTCCAAATCAAAAAATGGTATCATTTCTAAGTAAAAGTGTTTAAAATTGAATAATTAGAATTTAAAAGTATTTTAAGTTGGAAAATTTTTAATCAGATGCTCTCGAAATTGGAAGT
This sequence comes from Andricus curvator, assembly GCA_932195095.1. Taxonomy (NCBI): domain Eukaryota; kingdom Metazoa; phylum Arthropoda; class Insecta; order Hymenoptera; family Cynipidae; genus Andricus; species Andricus curvator. The sequence goes on from CAKNYM010052264.1 coordinate 104,641, forward strand.
ATTTAGTGTAAAGGTAAAATAGGCCATTCCACTAGAAAAGAGTTGAAATGGTATCATTTCCAATTTAAAGCGTTAAAAATTGAACAGTTTTATTTTGAATTACAGAATCTGCAAATTGAATGATATATTATTAAAATTTCGAAAATAGGAGAATTTCAAAACGTTAAAAATTGAACAATTTCAGATTGGAATTTTGAAAATTGGATCAGTTAAAACTTCTGAATTAAAATAATTTTCAATTCGAAGCGATTAAACTTTGACAATTTTAAATTTAAAATTAAATTGAATGTTGTGAACTGAAACCTTCTGAAATTATAGAAGTTTGAATTGTTATTGCGTGAAAAAATGATAGTTCAACATTAAAGTTGATCAGACAAATTTTTCTAACATAAAAAAATAAGTTCCCCTTCATTTTCTTCACTCAAAATGGAAAAAGTTTTTATTATAAACCTTTATAATTGAATTATTTAAAAAAAAACGTTCAAAATAAAGTAATATAAAATATAAAACATTAAATTTCATTTTTAAGTGAAAAATTAAAACTTGTAAAAGGAAAATATGGAAAATTTAGCGTTCAGCATGAAAATTTAGAACTCTAAAATGGTGACCTGTCAAAATTGGAGACATTATTCAATTACTGAGGTATCAATTCTAGATAGTTGTATTTTGATCTATTTTCATTTTAAATAACATAATTTTCAACTTTTTCGAATTTTTTTTCTTAAGTTGAATTTGAATGGAATTTTCCAACATTTGAAAATGAAAAAGAATTCATTTTCCAATGCCTAGTTCTAAATTTTTTAAGGCTTCCAATATGAAATTGTGAAAGATTTAATAGTGAAATTGTCCTGACATTTTAAATATTTAAATTTGAAACTACAACATTGTGAAAAAATTTTTAATGACAAATTCAAAAAATTTGGCACTTTCAATCCAAATATTTTTGTATTTAAGGTTTAAAAACAAAAAAATCTAGTTTTAAGGCCTCAAAAATTAAACTTTTTTAGGATTACGCGATCAAAACTATAATTTAAAATTTTTAATTAATCTTATAGATGATAAATATTATTGTCATATCTTTGGATATATTTTTTTACTAAAAATTGTGATTTGTGTAATAAAAATCAACCCTTAAAGTTTATTTATTCTAAAAACTTTGAAAATTATATGCTTTCTAATTGGAAACATTCAAAATAATGAATTCAAACTTGAAGCGTTAAAAATTAAAATAAGTTGTTAAAAATGATTGATTTTCAAATTGTGCATCACGCTCTTTAAAATTCACTCATTCTAATCTAAAGTGCAAAATAAATCATTTTAAAATCAATGATTAAGCATTTCCATGCAAGGGGAACAACTTACTTTTGAAGAAATTTTTATAAGATGTCAAAGTGACATATAATAAGAAACTGTCACATTCACATGATGAATGAATTAATTAATTAATAGATTAATGAATGTTCGATTATTAAATATAATTGTAAAGTTCTTAATATTGCTGGAAGAACAATTTAAGTAACCCAATATGGACATTCCTGGAATTTTCTGTGCCAAATGAAATTTTTTGAAAATGGTAGAAAGTGAACTTACGACATGTCTTTTGTACAAATCCCTTTGAAGGTAAACCCATCTCGGTGGTAAAACGAGAAGATAAGAGTATTTCTGAAAATCTTAAAGTTTATGTTAGAAGTGATCTTGTAAACGTGAAGAGAAGCTAGTTCTTATGAGCTCCTGTTTTAGAATTCAAAGATGTAACTGAGAATTTCTCTGATTTTTTTGAAAGTCTCAAATATAATCTCTTATTCATATATTACAATGTACGAATTGCCAGAAAAATTTCTTAAAGAATTAGCACCATCCTTCAATAATATGCATATTTCAGATTATTTTTAATAATAATTTTTATTTGCTTTCTTTCTTTTCCTTGCAAAATATGTTTTAAACGTTCGAATTTATTTTCGGATGTTGTCTGCAAGATAATATTCTTGGAGGAAAAGTCCAAGTACATCTCTGTTATTTCGGTCCATTAAGCTTATTGCATTCTTCTAGAACAAAAGCTTTAAGATTATGCAACGAAAAATTTCAAGTGTATCACATAAAAATTATATGTTGTCATTTCATTCCGTATAAAGTCGAATAATGAAAATTCTTCTGTATAATTGGCTGTTATCACAGATATCTATCAAAAGCATGTTTTAAAGTGAAATATTATACATGTAAAAAAAAATTATTTTCAGTTTAGTAACAGATTTTTTTTTTACTTATTCTGCCTTGGTCGTGATTGGAACATTATAAAGAGGAGACTCTGCGGTTGACAATTTTATCGTCAATAGTTGAGAAAAAGTAGAAAAAAGTGAAAATAAAAAGTAAAGAGCCTGTCGCCCGATGCTGGGAACGCGTTTTAATTGCAAGAGACGACATTCTTCGTAGCGCATAATAGCCACGACTGCAATATCATAATACTTGCTGGCATACGCCTAGCATAATGGTCATTACATTTCCTCGTCGAATTGAAAAATAAAAAATTTAATAAAATCTAGTCAGTCTGATATCTTAAAATTATCCGCAAAATTGGAAATTTTGATTGAAAATTACACTAGCGATGGATAGTATCAGACCACTAATCGGGTGACATTAAAAATTAGCCTGGACTTTGAAAGATGGTAGCGCCATCCAAAGTGCTGATAAAAATATGTTTGAAATCCTGATAAAAAGCTTATTAAATTCTGCGGCAAATATGCCCTAGTTGGATCTATTTGAACTTGTGGGTATTGAATTATCATGTGAGATAGATAAAAATAAAATTTTCTACTTTAACTCTTGACAGGAGCTAGGCAACTGATTTTATTAATTTGATATTTTACAAAAGTGATCTTTAGAATCTTAACTTTCATTTCAGCCATTAAGGCCATGTGACGAGTGGGTCACGTGACCGGACTCCTACCTTCTTTATTCATAATGTGTCCCCTAAGGGTTTACATGACTTCCATTTCTTACAACACTTCCTTCTACATGTTTTATAAAATCTTATCCTTAATATTTACAGTTATTTACACCTATTTACAAAAAATCTTATATCTATATCCTTATTTCTATTTTTTGACGATAGCGCAATTGAGGCGCCGGATGCAAGAAGGAGATATAGAATTATTTTGCTGGAGTGGGGAGGCCCCTGAGCACTTGAAACTAAAGTATTCAGTTTTAATTTTTGAAATATATATCCTGAGTGAAAATTTAATTCCGCATCTTTTTTTCCTCATAAAAAAGTTGTAGCTTTTTTATTTTTCGAATTATTTACGAAAAACTGTTTTTTTCTTTGATCAAAATATTTTGATTTTTTTCACTTCAACTCGCCACAAAATGGGAGGTTTTTGATATTTTGTAATAAAACTTATCAGAAATATGCACTGTCATGTTATGCGATCGATAACGTCAGCAAAAGTTCAAAATGTTTATTTAAAAAATTGTTAATAATTTTTGTCCAAGACTATGCATAATTCGTGCACAAAGAACTTCTAGCGTTTCGGGAGTCGAGCGAATTTTGAGCAAGCGAAAACTGTCAGCGAGAAAGTTGTTCAGAAAGGTTCAAAGAAGTTTTCTGGAAAGTTTTAGCTCAATTGGAATAGTATAATATGGAAAATCACGGTTTATAATAAATAGTTCTTCTTCTCTGATAAAAATATTTTAATTGTGCTACTTTTAGGAACATGAACTTCATAAAAGTCTTAAAAATAAGGAATCTCTCTAATTTTTTTTTTGTATTCGGCGTGTCCTCCGTCTGACCTCTATTTGTATACCATTAAGCCATTTCCCTTTCAGGGTAGGCGTGACACTACCCGATTCGGGTAGTGTTTCTAGGTTGATAGCTTGTAGTAAAATAACTACAAGTGTAGGCTCACCACACCCACGATGTGCCAACAGCACTCGGTTTTCTCGAATGGTCACCCATCCAAGTACTAACCGCGCCCAACGCTGCTTAACTTCAGTGATCTGACGAGAACTGGTTTTTTCAGCGTGGTATGGCTGTTGTTGTAAATATACTTATATAGGCTTGTGGCTTGTTTCTTTACCAAAAATAAAATATATCAGTTTAGTTTAGTCTCTTTCGATTAGCAGAGCAGATTGTAGAAATATTACGTGATATATAAAAGATAAAAGTTGTTCGATTAAATTATCCTGATAGCTATTGAAGTGCTATTACATAAATATAGTGAAGTTTTCCAATTAAAAAATGGAAAATAATTTTAAATCTACGAATGGTAGAAAACGAACGAAGCATGAAAGTTTGTGGGAAAGAAATGTTCTAAAATGTAGCAGAAATGCGGTATGTAATAATAAATTAGTTTAGTTATCACCAAAATATCAATTTATACATTGAAAACTACTTATTGTTAATAATAAACAATCATTTCTATATGTACTGTGTTTTTAATTCCAAAATCTGGACGGGCTGTGAGGCATAGTTGCACCTAACGCTGGGGTAGCGGTTTACCGGCCGGGCTGTAGTCTACGCGGAGTAAATTCCATCGCGCCGGCAAATTAAAACATAAACAGTTTGTTAACTACTATTCCAATTGAGCTAAAACTTTCCAGAAAACTTCCTTGAACCTTTCTGAACAACTTTCTCGCTGACAGTTTTCGCTTGCTCAAAATTCGCTCGACTCCCGAAACGCTAGAAGTTCTTTGTGCACGAATTATGCACCGTCTTGGAAAAAAATTATTAACAATTTTTTAAATAAACATTTCGAACTTTTGCTGACGTCATCGGTCGCAGAACATGGCAATGCATATTTCTGACAAGTTTTATTACAAAATATCAAAAACCTGACATTTTGTGGCGAGTTGAAGTGAAAAAAATCAAAATATTTTGTTCAAAGAAAAAAACAGTTTTTCGTAAATAATTCAAAAAATAAAAAAGCTACAACTTTTTTTATTGAAAGAAAGAGATGCGAAATTGAATTTTCACTCAGGATGTATATTTCAAAAATTAAAATTGAATACTTTAGTTTCAAGTGCTCAGGGGCCACTATAGAATTGAAGGTCGGTCTATACCTCTTTTTGAATGGTTTTCAATAATTTTCCTATCTTTTAGTATATTTTAAAAGATTCCAAGAAATTTGTAATATATTTCAATAATATCAAGGGATTTTAAAGATTTTTAAGTAGATTTCAATAATTTGAAGGTATTCCAAATAATTTTTAAGATTTTAGGTTATTTCTCAAACTTCTAAGGGATTTCGAAGAACTTTGAAAAGTTTGAAGGGATTTAAAAAGAATTCAAAGTATTTGAAATATTTTAGGGTTATTTAAAAGATTCCTAAGAATTTGTAATAGATTTCAATAATTTTAAGGTATTCCAAAAGATTTGAAAGATTTTAGGGTAGTTTTAGTACTTCCAAGAAATTTTTAACTGGCTTCAATAATTTCAAGGGATTTCAGCGGATTTTAAAGATTTTTAGTATTTTTTTTTAATTCTAATGAATTTTCAAGAGCTTAAAAGAATTTTAAATATTTTAGGGTAATTTTAATGATTCCGAGGAATTTAGGGTATTTTTAAAAATTTTAAGGAATTTTCAATTGATTGAGTTTAAGGTATTTCAAAAGATTTTAAAGGATTTGGAATATTTTAGGGTACTTCAAAAGATTTCAATAAACCTTTAATTGATTTCAGTAATTTAATAGGATTTCCGGAAATACTAGATTCATTGTAATTGCACGGGATTTATGTTTCAATGGATTTCAAAGAATTTTAGGATATTTGAAATATTCCAATGAGTTTTCAATTGATTTTAGTAGTTTAATGGGATTTCAAAGAATTTGAAAGATTTTAGGGTATTTTTAAAATTTCTCAAAAATTTTGAAGAGTTTAAAAAAAATTTCCCGGTATTTCAAATGATTTTAAATGATTAAAAATATTTTAGGTATTTTCAAAGATTCCATGGCATTTACAAGAACTTAAAAGAGTTTCGAGGGATTCCAAAAGAATTCAAAGAATTTTACATATTTTAGTGTATTTTAAAAGATTTCAAGGCTTTTTCAAAAACTTTTAAAAGTTTTATGGGTTTTCTAAAGATTTCAAAGAATTTGAAATATTTTACGGCATTTTAAAAGATTTCTAAAGATTTGAGAGGATTTGACAAATTTTAGGAAGTTTCTAAATTATTTTAATAATATGAAGGGTTTTTAAAGGATTTGGAATATTTTGAAGATATAAAAATTTTACAGGACAGGTTTTAAGATATTTTTCAAGAATTCAAGGTGTCTTATAAGATTTCTGAGGATTTCAGTGATATTAAGGGATTTTAAAAGCTCTCATGGTATTTTAATAAATTTTGCAGGTTTTCAGGAAATACCAAATTTGATAGAATTTCATGGGATTTTATAATATTTTAATGGATTTTAAAGAATTTATTTACAAGTAGTGAGGGATTTCGTAGAGTTTCAAATATTTGAAGAGTATTTCAAATATCTTTTGCAATTTATTTAAATTCATTTGGAATTCGCCCTCAGCTCTTTTTATCGTATACTGAATTTTTTTAAATTCTTTTGAATACTTTGGAATTCACTTGCATTTTCTTAATTCACTTGAATTCTTCTGAATTCACTTAATTATACTCAATTTAATGAATTTATTTTGATTTGTTTACTTTTGTTTGAATCATCTTGAAGTCTTTTAAACTCTTCTTGAATTTTTGAACATTTTATCAAATTCTTTAGAATACGCTTGAATTTTTCTAAACTTATTTCAAAATTACTGAATTCAATGAAGTTTTTTTGAATTTTGTTCAATTCACTTGAATGTTTATGAATTTCATAGAATTCTTCACTTTTCCTTTAATTTTTTTAGTTGACTCTAATTTCACTTACATCAATGAAATTTTTTGGATTCTTCAAATTGTTTTTCAATTCATTTGAATTCTTTTGAATTTAAATTGTTCTTTTTTGATGTTCAAAAGAACATTAGTAAAACATTCTATACTGAGAATTTTAACGGATTAGAATTTTATCCTTTAAAAATAAAGGTCAGGGAAAATGAAACATTATTCAGGGAAAAGTCAGGGAATTTCGGCAACCCTTTTAAAATACATTACGTGATTACTCAATACCCACTAGACCAAATTACTTCAACTAAGGCGCATTTAACGCAGAATTTAAAAAGATTTCAAACGTTTTTTTATAATATTGTTTATATATTGTAAATATTATTATAACATTATTCAAATATTTTTCATTTTATCAAAATTTGTATTGTTTCTTCTAAGAGTAATTTATAATTTATAACTATTTTACAAATAATATAATAATTTCATTTTTTGTTCCAGGTTAGTCTAACTTAGTCATACTACTCCTCAGATCTTTGTGAGTATAAAAAATTACCTATGAAAAATACAAAATGTACAAAGTTTCATTTTGCTAGTATATGTATAGATAGAAACTTGCGAACAACTGGCAGGCTTCTATTTCAACAGTTTCTCAGAAGAGTTATATTCCTTCGTTACGTGAAATTATGAATGAAGCTTTGGAACATTGCCAGATGGAATCTGAGGACCAATAAGGCTTCTCACTAAAGTTCGTTTTCGCCCAACGCAACGCTCCTTCTGCTACCAGAAATTTATAAGAAATTTAATTACAATTAAATTTCACTTCCTCAACTTTAGCCAGCTTTATGAATTTGTTATGACTCTAAAAATAAAGTATGAGCATTTAAAGTAAAAATTTGAATTTATGGATTCGTATATTTTCAAATTTTTAGAATACCAGAGAAAAATATATGCAATACAAAATTGAAATATTCAAGAAAGTAATTTTGAACTGAGTCCAATTTTTAACGAAATTGGATAATATTTTAGGGGTTTCCAAATCAATTCGAAATTTCTAAACATTTGCCAAATACGGCCCGAAAAAATTTAGGTTGGATCGGAGCGGGTGAAGGGCAAGGAAAACCTGGAAATCTGGGAAATTTATTGGTCAGGGAAATCCAGGGAAAAGTCAGGGGCTTAGAAAAAAATCTTACAAAAGTCAGGGAATTTTTGTAAGAGGCACTTTATATAACTGTGAAGGATAATAAAACTAAAAATTTTCAAATGAAGATTCTGGTATGCGTGTGAACTTAGCCCCCCACTTTCAAAATTTCGAATTTTTTTACAGTTCTGACATCCTTTCGAATAGTTCCATAGTTCCTGATAATTTTTAAAAATAGTTCCGGCGTATAAATACTATAAAAATGGATTTTTCAAAATTGGGGGCTAAGTTTAGCATAGTTCTAGAGTTCCTGATACTTATTGAAAATTGTTACCAAAAATTAGACCCAAAAACAAATTTTCAAAAAATAGAGCCAGCCCCCCACTTTTAAAAAAATCAACTTTTTCTTTAATATTACTGTATTTCCAAAAGAGTTCTAGAGTTCTATAACAAAATAATTTCGAAAAACTTGAAAACTCGAAAGTTACACAATTTCGAAAATCCCAAAATTACAGAGAAATTTTTCGAAAGAGTTCCAGGAGTTCTGATCACAGTTCTGGTAGCCCCCTGAATTGTACTACATAAAAGTCTAATAATATTTTACGCCACTGAAGTTTGCAACGTTTATAAACGGAAAATTTTTGTTTTTTAATTTTCTATATAATTTTCAAAGTGCGTGTGAGTGTAAAACTTAGTCTACTTTCAGGGATTATTGGGATGAAACTAATTTTTGTTTTAACTGACACCAGGTGCAAATGATCAGTAAAAGAAATTCCAGAAATTTTATAGTTTCGTTTATAAACGTTGCAAACTTCAGTCACATAACATTTTTCGGTAAACTTAAAATCCAAAAACCTACAACACTTTACACATTCCCAACAAATTTTGAAATTAAAAATTTTGAGAGTTCCAGGAGTTCTGATTAGAGTTCTGCTAGCCCCCGGAATAGTTCTAACAAAAAGTCCAATAAAATTTTTCAATAAAGTCAAAATCCAAAAACCTACAACACTTTACACATACCCAACAAATTCTGAAATTAAAATTTTTGAGAGTTCCAGGAGTTCTGATTAGAGTTCTTCTAGCCCCCGGAATAGTTCTAACAAAAAGTCCAATAAAATTGTTCGATAAAGTCAAAATCCAAAAACCTATAACACTTTACACATACGCAACAAATTCTGAAATTAACCATTTTGAGAGTTCCAGGAGTTCTGATTAGAGTTCTGCTAGTCCCCGGAATAGTTCTAACAAAAAGTGTAATAAAATTTTTCGACAAACTCAAAATCCAAAAACCCACAACACTTTACACATACCCAAAAAATTTTGAAATTGAAAATTTTGAGTGTTTCAGGAGTTCTGATCAGAGTTCTGGTAGCCCTCTGAATAGTACTACAAAAAAGTCTGATAACATTTTTCGGTAAACTCAAAATCCAAAAACCTACAACACGTTACACATACCCAACAAATTTTGAAATTAAAAATTTTCATATTTCCAGGAGTTCTGATCAGAGTTCTGGTAGCCCCTAGAATAATTCTAACAAAAAGTCCAATAAAATTTTTTCGATTAACTCAAAATCCAAAAACCTACAACACTTTACACATACCCAACAAATTTTGAAAGTAAAAATTTTGGGAGTTCTAGGAGTTCTAATCAGAGTTCTGGTAGCCCCCGGAATAGTACTACAAAAAAGTTTCATAATATTTTTCGGTAAACTCAAAATCCAAAAACCTAGAACACTTTACACAATATACATACGCAACAATTTTTGAAATTAAAAATGTTGATAGTTCCATGTACTTGAAGTTACGAACGTTCATATGAACGAAATTAAAAAAATTATTCTTCGAATTTTGTTTCGCTTAAATCAATTAGAAGGGAAAAAATTAATATTCTGTCGGAAAGAATTGTCGAATAAAATTTGTTTAAGGGGTTAACTACCCTTACACATCATCCATTATTCAGACCTGCCTAATACAAGTTTGATTGTCGATATTTGAAAATTTAGGAACGTCAAAAATCATCTTTTTTTATCCCACGAATTATAGACCAGATAAGAATGTTCGGCAAGACCCCTAAAAACCACCCCTATTGTATGCAGACCTAAAATGTTAAAAATTACCATTTTGATTGTCGATATTTGAAAAGATAAAAACGTAAATAATCTTCTTTTTTTTATCCCGAGAATTATAGGGTAGGTGAGAATGTTCGGCAAGACCCCTAAAAACCACCCTTATTGAATGCAGACCTAAAATGTTAAAAATGACCATTTTGATTGTCGATATTTGAAAATATAAAAACGTCAAAAATCTTCTCTTTTTATCTCACGAATCACAGACCAGATAAGAATGTTCGGCAAGACCCCTAAAAACCACCCCTATTGTATGCAGATCTAAAATGTTAAAAATTACCATTTTGATTGTCGATATTTGAAAATATAAAAACGTCAAAAATCTTCTTTTTTTATCCCGAGAATTATAGGGTGGGTGAGAATGTTCGGCAAGACCCCTAAAAACCACCCCTATTGTATGCAGACCTAAAATGTTAAAAATTACCATTTTGATTGTCGATATTTGAAAATTTAAAAACGTCAAAAATCTTATTTTTTCATCCCACGAATTATAGACCAGGTGAGAATGTTCGGCAAGACCCCTAAAAACCACCCCTATTGTATGCAGACCTAAAATGTTAAAAATTACCATTTTGATTGTCGATATTTGAAAATATAAAAACGTCAAAAATCTTCTTTTTTTATCCCGAGAATTATAGGGTAGGTGAGAATGTTCGGCAAGACCCCTAAAAACCACCCCTATTGTATTTAGACCTAAAATGTTAAAAATTACCATTTTGATTGTCGATATTTGAAAAGATAAAAACGTAAATAATCTTCTTTTTGTATCCCACGAATTATAGAGCAGGTGAGAATGTTCGGCAAGACCCCTAAAAACCACCCCTATTGTATGCAGACAAAGAAGATTTTTGACGTTTTTCTATTTTCCAATATCGACAATCAAAATTGTAAATTTTAACATTTTAGGTCTGAATACAATAGGGGTGCTTTTTAGGGGTCTTGCCGAACATTCTCATCTGGTCTATAATTCGTGGGATAAAAAAAGAAGATTTTTGACGTTTTTATATTTTCAAATATCGACAATCAAAATGGTAATTTTTAACATTTTAGGTCTGCATACAATAGGGGTGGTTTTTAGGGGTCTTGCCGAACATTCTTATCTGGTCTGTGATTCGTGGAATAAAAAGAGAAGATTTTTGACGTTTTTATATTTTCAAATATCGACAATCAAAATGGTCATTTTTAACATTTTAGGTCTGCATACAATAGGGGTGGTTTTTAGGGGTCTTGCCGAACATTCTTATCTGGTCTGTGATTCGTGGGATAAAAAGAGAAGATTTTTGACGTTTTTATATTTTCAAATATCGACAATCAAAATGGTCATTTTTAACATTTTAGGTCTGCATTCAATAAGGGTGGTTTTTAGGGGTCTTGCCGAACATTCTCACCTGGTCTATAATTCGTGGGATAAAAAAAGAAGATTTTTGACGTTTTTATATTTCCAAATATCGACAATCAAAATGGTCATTTTTAACATTTTAGGTCTGCATACTATAGGGGTGGTTTTTTAGGGGTCTTGCCGAACATTCTCACCTACCCTATAATTCGCGGGATAAAAAAAGAAGATTTTTGACGTTCTTCAATTTTCAAATATCGACAATCAAACTTGCATAAGGCAGGTCTGAATAATGGGTGATGTGTAAGTGTAGTAACCCCATAAAAATTGAAAATTCGAAAAAAAATTCTGACAGAATATCATTTTTTGACCTCCTAAATGATTAAGGCCAAAAAAAATTCGGGAAAAAAATTCTTTAATTTCGTTCATATGAACGTTCGTAACTTCAAGTACATGATAGTTCCAGGAGTTCTGATCAGAGTTCTGGTAGCCCCTGGAATAGTTCTAACAAAAAGGCTAATAAAATGTTTTCGATACTCAAAATCCAAAAACCTA